>APFE030590418.1:23716-44869 GCA_000404065.3 Pinus taeda | reverse complement strand
CCTGCGTACTTGTATGCTCTGTAAGTCAAGGGATGGGTGCGTACTCCTGTAAAGGTCAAAAGGGCGAGTTTCATCTTAAAAAAGTTACTTGTGGTCACTTCTAGAGCTTTCTAGAAGAGTGTTTGACGTGTATTGAGCGCCTCCAGATGGTTCATGCATCCCTATGATAGAGGAACTTATCCCATCAAGAGAGGAGCTACCCCATCCAAAAGAGGGAGTATCCCATTGATGTTGGAACTGAATAACTTCCTCTAGAACACTATAAATATAGGCATTGGGCTAGAGGAGGGGAGGTTAAAAGCTAAACATTCCAAAGGGTAACTGCTGCTGGAATTAGGACTTCCATTGTTAACTTGTGAGGAGAGATTACCATCCTTTCTTGTTGCCATATTGGGAGTGGGTGAGCTTGTCAAAGTAGAGGAAATCTCTTGTTGGACCCTGGGAGGAGCTTGCACAACACCAAGGCTCAGGTTGTAATGGTTCCTTTTTTGTTTCCTTAATACAAATAAGTCCCTTCTTCTCAATGATTTGTTGTTAATGAATTATTTCATGTACTCCTTGGTCTATGTGATGGATATGCTTTGTTTTATGAAATATTCAGGTGTTATGTAATCGTTTGCTTTGTTAGTGTATGCAGGTCTTAAAGTGAAGGAGGAGCTCATCTGGATCAGCAAGGCTGGACTGCTACAACAAGCGTTGGACCTAAGGTAAGATCGGAAAACACTTGATCTCTCATAGAATAATGTATATTTAGAGAAGGATTGCTCTTGTTTGGTTTGTTTGTCACTAGAGAGTCTTAAACTCCTAGGGAGGTTAGGTTTGTCCGCAAACATAACTCTTTCCGCATGACAGTATGGTGCCCATACCTTGTTCCTGCATTCCTTTGCTATATGTCCAAGCTTGTTGCATGCATAACATCTTACATGTTTCATATTCCTTCTGTAGCAATCAACAGCTTTGTGACCGAACATATTGCAAGAAAAACAATATTCATTAAAGTACCTGGACCGTGATGATATTTCTGTGTGATAGTATTGAATCATTCTTCTTCTGCTTCTGGCTGCAACATGTCCAAGATTATGGCATACATAACATTAAACATTATTCATCAGAGGAGTAAAAGATTTTCCTTCAAGAATTTCTTTCCTTGGCTGTTGATGGGGTCAACTTTTCATCTCCTTGTTGAGCATTTTAGATTTTGCATTAGAGTTCCTTCTCTTATTTTCTGAACTAGATTCACCTTCAATAGATTCATAAAAAACAACACCCATTCTGATAGCAGGAGACCTTTGACTACTAAGAATATCATCCAAAATCTTAGTACTATCTTGAAATTGTAAGAGCTTATCCTTTTCTTCTAATTTATCATTTAGAATATTTACCTCAACCTGAAGTTGCTCTTCCCTTTCACGATGCTGCTTCTTCATGTTTTCTTCAAATTTTCTTTCTTCTTCCAACTGATGTCTTAGTTCAAGAACTTTTTTCTCTTGTTTTTCAAGAGCTTGGAGTAGTTCTTTATTCTTCTTCTTTGATTCTTCAAGATCTTCCTTTAGCGAGAGGATCATAGCTTCAAGCCTTTCATAGTAACTGAATCTATCTTTGAGTTTCTTGATTATTGTGCTCCTTTCATTCACTTCATCTTGTAACTTTTGACATTGATCTTCCTTTTCCTTGAACAGCTTCCTTACCTTGTTACCTTCCTCTAGTCGAGCTTTTAGTTTAGTAGCTTCTTCTTTCAAGGCACATTCTCTTTTTTTCAATAGATCTTGTTGGTCTCTAATTTTGTCTATAAGCCTTTTAAATACTGCCTCTATTCGATATCTTTCTTGCTCACCCATAAGAGTTAATTTAGTTGTTTCACTATCACTTTCATCATCTTCAAATGGATAGATAAGTGTATCACCAGAGGATAAAAAATTCATACCTGGTAGTTCTTCATTTTGAAGTGATTCTGAATCTGAAGTGCTTCTTCCACATATTCCCCAATCGATTCTCCCACTTTCATAGCTCATCTGAGATGTCTTCTTTTTCTTAGGAACCTTCTTCTTAAGCTTCTTTCCCATTGTTCTATGGATCTCCTTCAAGCGATCAAGCTTCTACCAAAGGACCTGTTCTGATACCAATTGTTGGAAATAATACTGGGGGGGGGGGGGAATCAGTATTATCAAATCAATAAAACTTTTTCATTTCCATATTAAGATTCATATACGCTAGTTCATTTAAGTTAACCCGCGTGTATATGCAACTGTGTCTAATGCAACTAGTGTATATCCAGAATACTTATGATTCAATTAATCCATTAAATGTTGATCTTTAGTTAGTGCATCAGAACTTCATTAACCCTATGAATACTAAGAAAGTACAGTAAAACATAGCAGATCATCAAACACAAGAAGCACACATGAATACCATGATATAAGGTGGAAACCCAATGTGGGTGAAAACCACCTACTACAAGTCGTCTCTATCTTCCTTTAAGAAACTTCATTTTACAATATTTTTGTACTGGTGCAGTCTTATACCAGTACATAGGATTCTACCTATAGAAGGCTACAACCTTCTTTCGTTCTCCATACTCTCCTAGAAGGGAGCTACAACCACCTTAGCTCTTGTACTAGCCGATCCATTTACTAGTACGTAGGTGCCGGCCTACTGAAATGCTCCAAGCTTTACCTGTTTTCCAGCTGCTACTGGAAGGTAGCTACCACCCCCTTTGCTCTTGTACTAGTTTATGTACTAGTATGTAGGTGCCGACCTACAGAAGGCTACAACCTTCTCTTTCTTCCTCCAGGTACCACGTTTCATAAATTTTCAGACTAGATACTCATGGAACACAACATCATAATCTAAAGGCCACGTTTCATCCCATTTTCATACTGGACCCATCAATATCATTGAAGCACATAATCAACCAACATTAGCATCATCAATCTTTAAATCACTCAATACTGAATCACTGAAACTTTGTCAATCACACAGTCACCAGAAAACAAAACAGACAACTGAACTCTACAACAATAACCAGATCCTACTGCAACTTCAAATATCATATATCATAATGTATATGCTACTATGACGAATCAAACCTACGTACATACGCGCTTTCACCAAGGCCAACCTGCGTACAGATCTATAAATATTCAATAATGAGTTATAGCTATTTCAAACTTAAGTTATACCCAGTTTAGAACATTACATGCGTCAGTATACAGATATAGACTAAAAAAGATCAAACCGTATAGAGATGATTCATTCCAAGCCATTTAGATCCCGATCTATCCTTAGATCTTGTTCTCCATCAACCGCTGAGATTCCTCCTTAGCTTAGATCAAGCAAAGCATCATGAACCCATAACCTACATACTGGATCTCATACTTCATCAGATATTCAAGACTTTCTCCATACACTTGCCTAATGATCTTCTTCTCCTTTTATAATCTTAGGCCTTACTCAATACCATGGTCCAAAACCATTAAGAACCAATACTAGGAACCCAATACCTGGGTTCAACACTTTAGACACAATATCAAGGACCAAAACCATAGGTCTAAATACCACAGACCCAAAAATAAGCTTTCCCACATGTACGCGCTTTTTCGTGCATGAAAGTGCGTGCATACGCATACACGACCTTTGATCAGCGATCCCGCATGTATACACGTTCGTGTATATAGAGAACTTGCGTGTATAACCTACGTGTATACCCTACTTGGTATATAGAGAATATGTGGATATATGTGACTTGGTACATAGTGAACCTGTGTATAACCTGCCTACGTATGCGACTTGGTATATAGTGAACTTGCGTATATACTCATGTTTCTTCATTCTTTGTAGTCTGATCATCAATTCTTGCTATTGACCTATTGCACTATAATCTATCATCTTGCCATCAAGGACAACACTTGTATCATAATACCAACATATGATTAGTCCTTGCAACCTCTAACAATCAATTTTCCTACTTACACACATCAGAGAGCAGTCCTAAATTAGTGTTCGCAGAAATTTACTTAAGTCATTAGTAAACATAAGAGAAATCACCAGAGTCTTTGTAAAAGTATTTAAAGATGCTTTATGTAAATTATTGAGAATTATTCAAGAGAATCACGTAACATTCAATCAATATCTCATAAAAAAATCATTCATTAGTTGTATATAACATGAACAAAGATAAATAGAATACTAAGGAATTCTTCAGAAAACTGTCTCTATTGATCTTCAATTCAAAGTTATAGACTCAAAATACCCCACACACATAGCTTTAGGGGTCTGTGCACTCAGCTATAGACTCTATCTAGGCCTCCGTGCACTCAGTCGTGGAGCCTTTCTTTCCCTATCCAACTGCAGGAAGTGGAACCTTCCTATCTTAGACTCTTCAATCTGCCCAATTCTTTGTATTTTCTCTATCTTGTTCTTCTCTACTACCTCCCCTTTAGACCTTCGAAGACACACCTATTTATAGAATTTTCATATAATTCCATGGTCCATGGACCATGGGTAAATCTCAGAACCAACTCAAAACTTTACATAAAACAAGGGGCTAAGCCCCTTTGACTTGTATTCATATACACGCTCCACATCCACAAATCATGGATAATTTACATTATTTACAAAATTGTACCAAAATTTGGGTTTGTCTTAACCCCAAACTAACCTAGGGGACCCCATCCCAACAAGCCTCCAACACAGATATCGTGATTCGTCCTTGAGTCACTCTACTAGTGCCACAATCTTACTGTGAAGATCCCCCATTTGCACCTAGATTACTACAACTTCAGCAACACTCTGTGCCACTACGTGTTTAACCTCCTTAATCAATTTCTCAGTAGTTGGTCCTTCTATTACCAACGCCATTATTTTTTGTGTCTACTGCAGTCCTTTAATCTTATCCTGAATGGAAGTCGTGACATGATAAGCCTCTTCTAGCAAAGGCTGCAACCTGGCCTTTAACAAGGCCTCCTTCTTCTACACTTCCTCTACCTATTCCAGTAGCTGTTTTGCTTCCTTTAAGTTGGCAAGGCATTGTGTGGTTTCTAATGAGTGCGTACTTTCCCTGACATCATCATATTGGTGCTGCAGCTCCCTTACTTCTATGTTTAGTGCTTGCAGGTTTGGATCCTCCTACAGATTGGTCACTAGCTCCATATCCTGCTCCAACAGTGCCACACAGTCAGTGACTGTGACATCCAAGGTAGCCATGCCTTCCTTTATTGGAATTCTGCACTGCTTCTAGACCTCAGGCAGAGTCGCAGACTACAACTTTAACTACAGCTCTGCAATCTTCATGTTGTACTCAAAAGTGACTCATCTAACTTCTTCTTTATCCTTGCACACACAAGCAGCTAGTTTTCTAATTTTGGCTTTTGGATGTGCATCCTCTTGGATGTGAATCTCAAGAAATTTCTTGCATGCCTCCGCTACTGTTGACTCTAGACGTGAACTATGCACCTGAAGTACCCCCTTTTCCTTCAAAGATTACATGTTTTCAATGAACATTTGTTCATTGTTGACTGTGTACTCACTTATGAGGTTGAGGGCTCACTGCTCCCTGGTTCTCAATTCATCTGCCACCCCCTTATTCAGAGCATGGAGGGTTTCGTTGGAGAGTGCCACTATATTCAGTCCTATGTCCTTGACTATACTAAGTATAATACGATCATCGGCAGATTCTACAGGAATGGACCCATTCGGAAACGATATAGTTCTAAGATCCAAGGTCTTTACTAGCTCTGCTGCTTGGCTTGTCCTGGGTGTCAAGCTCGCTTTCTCTACACTTTCTTGATTGGAACCCACCTGTATTATGCTTGTTTGGATCTACATCTCACATAGATCCTTCTAGACGCTCCCAGTGTCTGGATGTATTTTTGCTCAAACTATTGCAACACTTCTGTCATTGTATCCCTGACTTTATTGTCAATCTCATCAAGATCTCTCTCTATCAACACCATGGAATCAACTTGCGTTCTATCAAATTTCTAATTTTTCCATGTTTTACCCTTCTGCTCATTTCCATGTCTTTTAAAAATAAATGGGGTGCTCTACCCCTCATCATCGCCTCCTCCCTGGCTTGAAAGCTCTACTTCCTCTGTCTTTGGTAATGGTGACTTGTCATCATTCTATTACTCACATTGTTCTTGTTTTGCATGCTCCTTAGCAACGCATTATTACTCTATGAAAGCCTTTTCTGCATCTTCCTTCTTTCATTATTCTAGGAGGGTACACACAAATTTCTTAGCTGCCTCCTTTCTTTTCTGTTCAACAGAAATTCTCGTGCCTATTCTTGTCCCAAAATCTACTTCTGATGGGGTGTGCCACTCTGTAGGTCATGATGCCATAACCTCCTTCACATCCGTTTCTGACACCAAATAGGGAAACTAGTGCCATTTCTACTCGAATCCTTCCTCACTTGGATATAGAATCTGTCGAAGTTAGCCTCAAATTCCATGTAGGATGACAGCGGTGTGAACAAGGTTGGGGACAACCTATAACATTGATTGATTTCCATACAGATATCCATTTCCATAAGAATCCAAAATATCTATGTCTCTGTAATCCGCGTGGCATCCTTTGTGGACCATAGAGAAGTGAATTGAGTTTCCTCCGGTAATCTTTCTTCGAGCAGAGGAGATTGGCTATCCTCCAACAATCTCCATGCAACAAGCAAAATTGATAGCAACAACCAAGCATAATGGAAAAACTTGGTTTCTTCCTAGGCTTCTCGGAATTTCACTAGGAACTCCTAACAAAGGAACCTTGCCCAATTAAATTTTACGTCTTTCATGCACTATGTAGCAAGGGAAATGACTAGTGCTAGAACTTTATTGGCGCAACATTTTCTCATAACATTCCCTGCTAAAATTTGAATAGCGAATTGAACTACCTAGTTTGTGATGGAAACAATGGAATACCCTCGGAACTTCTTGAGGAGGCCATAATACCTCTTCATCTTATCTGCAAGATATTTCTCCCCAGCTTTTCTACCAAACTCCTTAGCCAGGTTCAGGCCTTTGTAAGGCAGCTACGTGATTCTATGAATTAGCATCTCCATGATGGAGATAGGTTGTCCTAGCCATAAACATCCATCGTGCACCAGTGTGAGGAGCTGGTGCACACATATCATATTAATGGGGGTGCGGTAATAGTGTGGCACCCACAGCAAATTGAGCAACCCTGGTTTCTCGACACCGCATAACCATTCCTCTGTCCCCAAGGCTGTAACACATGTTTCTTCATAATAGACCCTCTACATATATTTGTTCATCGCCAAATGTGGAAACATTGTGTGGTCTACGAGGTCCCAATCCTCCATTTTTAACAATAGTATCCTTATGAGCCATAAGCCTTCAAAAGGGACCTTCTCAAGTAGTTGGGGCGTGGATATTATAAACTTCTCGATATCCAAGTCCTTAGTGACCTTTGGTTTTCCCTTCTGTGGAGGGATATACTTAGGGGGCCTTTTCATGGGTTCCACTCCTTTAGCATCAATATCCTCTATTCCATGGAATTCTTCCATCTCCAAGTCCACTAATCTCTTTGGCTGCTTATCTTTCGTCTACTTTGCCTTCATGTTCGTATGCTTTCTTGGGGATACACGCACTGGAACTGTCTTCTTCTACTTTTCCTTCACGTATTTCTTTGACTTGGGTGGTAGGGTTTCTCTGGTAAAGCTATACTTCAGCCTAGGTGACCTTGGCATCATAGGCATAGTAGCTGGAGCTTCCATACTTACAACTTCCAAGGTAGTTGTGTTAGAGACAACATCGCTAGTACTAATAGTTTCAACAGCACTTGGTATAGACATTTGCTGAAGAATAATCTTCTGGTTTATCTCAGAAAATTTATCAAACACTTGGCTCGCAACTAAATCTTCCCAAAACACTCATCTCATAGGAAACAAATAATGAAATTAATGAACAACTATTAGAGTGAAAAGTGTTCTATATTGAATCGGCACATGTAATTTATAAGGGGTTTTGAATTCAAATCCGACCATTTCCCTCGATTTCCGATAATAAATGATGTTTCGGTGACAAGTGTTCAAATATTTTTTCCTCAAATATCGCCACCTTGCTCCACTTAACCGTCTTCTGGCTCTCAAATCATGAATAGTAACACTAATAATCATTTTCCTGTTGCATTACATAGTACCTTCCCCCATGGTGTGGCTTCCCAGGTTGCATCTACATCGTTCTTTGCACAGTCTACTCACTGCGTTGTCCTCCCAGCTGGGCAATGTAGTTTATAGTCCCACAATCACTTGTAACTACCTTGAGCACTAAGACTATCTTGCTACCATACAATCATTTTGCACATTCCACTGTATACAACTTCAACCTGTTCCCATTCACTTTTCCTCGAAAGGGTTCCCCATTTATCTTCGTGATCTGAAATGAATTTCCATCTATAATTTCATTGACAATATATGGCCCTAACCAATGCATATGGAATTTACCCAAACATTTTGTGAATTTACTATCATATAAAATGACAAGATCGTTTACCTTGAACGTGTGAAGCTTGATGTGGCGATCATGCCATGCTTTTTCATGTTCCTTCTACACTTCTTGATGGAATCCTGCCAAAAATAGATCTTCTTTGATCTCCATCTGTTGTGTGAGCTATTCCTCCAAGGACTTGTGATCCACCATATCTATCAGAGATGTTACACACAGACTAGGCACAATGTACTCCATCAACATTATGGCTTCAACCCAATATACTAATCTAAACGGTATTTTCCCTATCAGCTTATTACAAATAGTATTATAAGCCAATAGTAATACAAGTACGCACACATCCTAGTCATTCTATTGTGCATTACAAATATTGGTGAGCGTGTTCTCCAAAATCTTGTTAAAGGCTTCAAAGATTTCGATTGCCCAGTGGGTTGTATGGTGTACTCCTCTGATGGTAGACCTGGATTTCCTCAGTCAACGTGGTGATCGTTTCGTTGAGAAAGTGCGTACCCCTGTCACTCATCAATACTTTCAAGCATCCAAATATGGTTAAGATATACTCAAACAAGAATTTTGTTGCCGTTGTCCCTGTACAATCCTTAACTAGTTGTGCTTCCATGCATATGGTGATATATTCCATGGCAGTGATAATATAGCATGCACCCATTTTGTTTCTAGGGGATGAATTGGCCCAAAAAAATCAATCACCCACTTCTCAAAGGACTGCAAAGATACTTGAGGATGTAGTGGTAACTCATCTCTTTGTGATGGTCTGCCAGTTCTTTGACATGCATCATATGCCTTACAATACACCTTGGAATCCTTGTGTAATGTTGGACACCATAGACCTACATGAAAAATATTTTACGCAGTTGCATTTCCTGCATAATGGCCTCCTCTAGCTCCCCCATGAGCTTTAGAGAGAATGTTATCCCACTCAAAATCTAGCACATATCTTTGTAGTATTTCATCGGCACCCATTTTATACAAATGTCACGGAATAACTGAAAAATTGGCTACATGCACTACTAATTCCTTCTTTTGTTGACTTGTATATTCTTCTGGTGCCATCCCCGTAGATGAAGTGAATAATGTTTGCAAAATGATCATCTGCTACACGCACCGTAAAGAGCTGTGCATCTGGCAACCCTTCCTCAATATTATTAGGCTCCTCTCCTATTTAGATCCCCGACAAATGGTTAGTCTCACATTTAACCTTCCTGGCTTCACAATGACTTCAAAATTATAGTCCTAAAATAATAGCAACCATCTGTAGATCTTCCCCTCTAACATAGGCTTGCTGACCAAGTATTTCAAGGTAGAATGATCTGTGTACATCTTGAAATTCCCTCCTAACAGATAATGCTTGAATTTTTGTAGCATGTATAACATGGCTAATACTTCACGCTCATTCATTAAATAATTTTTCTCACCCTTCAATAACTTCCTACTTGCAAAGGCTATAGGATGGTCGATTTCTCCTTCACCGGCCTGCGTTAACTCAACACCCAACGTGATGCAAGAGTCATCCACATGTACATGAAACTCCTTTTTCCAATCAGCAAATGTCAAGATCGGCACAACGATAATCTTTTCTTTTAACACATCTAAACTGCATTGCCATTCTTCATCCCAATAGAATGTTGCATCCTTCTTTATTAGTTTCTCCATGGGCACAATAATTTGAGAATAAGATCTCATAAATTTCCTATAGTATCCCGTATGTCCCAGCATCATGCACAACTACTTGCATTTCTAGGGGCCTCCAAATTCATAATTACTGCAATCTTTGTAGGGTCCACCATCAATCCTTGCTTGCACACCACATGACCCAGCAAGATCCAAAAAGGAACAAAAAAGATGCATTTTTTAAAATTTAGCGCGATCTGGCATTTGGGACATGTATCCAACATTAGACGCAGGCGTGATCTATGGTACTTTAGTAATCCAAACATCATCCAGTCATCAGATTATACTTCCAGAAACTTATGAATGAACTCTTTGAATGTTGCTATGACTACGCGGGAAAATATCATGGGCATATTCTTGAGTCCAAATGGCATCAAAGTGTACTGAAAACAACCCCACTCTGTTTCAAAGGTTGTTTTTCTCCTATCCTCAAGCATGATCTTAATCTGATGATATCAAAAAAACCCATTAGTAAAGGAATAAGCCTCCTACCCTCCAACATTGTCTAATGCTTCATCTGTAAACAGTGTTGGAAAAGGGTCCTAAACACACACATCATTAAGCTTCCGTAGATCTACGTAAATCCTTATTTCACCCTTTTGTTTCATCTCCTGAACCACCATTGGGCTCACCCAATTAGATTCTTCAACAGGTTCTATGATGCCTTCCTCTAGCATCTTATCCAACTCTTGGCGAACTGTTTCCTTGTATTTATGATTAAGGTGATATAGCCTCTATTTGGCTTCACGTCTATCTTCAGAGTGATCTTCATAATTCCCAAATCACTAACTATGTCATTCAAATCTAAAAACATAGTGGGGAAGAGATCCTGGTATTCATGAAGTAACTCAGTAACTTTATCCACTGTAGTGTCATCCAAATAATATCCAATTTTCACAAATTTCAGTTCTTATTCAGTGCCAATGTTTACTTGCTTTGTATTCAAAGGTGTGGAGATGTTTGGGTTTTCTACTTACGGACCTTCGACTTTGTGATGCCCTTCTCCCTTTGGAATATTAATGTTTCTTGGATCTTAAACACATATTTTGTTAAATTTGGAATTAGATAGTGGATATAAAATTTCAAAATAATAAAAAAACTCAATTATAGTGAATTCCTGGTATTGAAGTTTTTCCAATTTTAATGAAATATGTGTTTTAATATTACTCATCAACGGTTACATTATAGCATTCCAACGCATGGTGCAACTAGGTTCTTTTGGATCCATTGCATAGGTTCTTTTGGTGTTCTAAAGATAACCACCTTAATCTCTTGTAGCACTTCATTGATGCTTGCGAAGCCGCCTTCAAATGTGAAGGCCAATATGAACCCTTCCTTCAATACATACCATTCCATGGTGCAATGGTGGAGCTCCGTTTCTAGATTCTAGTTCATGGGAATTGTATCATCCCCATTCTTTAATCCATTTCACTAGGTGATCACGTGTATCATCCCTTCCATTATATTTCTCAGTCATTTTCGTGTTAGCCCACCCAAACCATAACTCATCATTCTTCGGTAATCTCGCCATCCAACAAAACTATCCTTATGTGTACCCCACAATCATGTAGGTGTAGCTCACAGTGCCAACTCTAATGCTTGGAAGTGGTGATCCTCAGGGACTTCACGCTCAAACTCATCCAAAAACAGATCTATGTCAGTTAAACCATCATAATAGGGTAATTTCCTTACCTCCAATGAAACATAGCGTAGTGACTTCGTCATCATATTGCATCGCAATGTAGACACTTCATACAAGAGATTCTACCAATGCTCTAATTCCTTGTCAGAATCAGAGGTGCAAAAAACCTCCCGGTCCTAGGCAATCCATCAATCTGCCATTGCATTGATCCAGTCCTGATCCTGTGTTGTTATCTTGTAAATCTAATCGAATTCATCATCACTTTCGTCATAATTGTAGACTAGTTTAGTATAGCGCGCCCCTTCTGCAGGATCCAGTCGCACTATGACCCACTACGAGTTTCTTTCAAACGACATTATCCTTTTCTTCAAATTAATGACCTGTTATCGGGAAAACTAGTGTCCATTTAGAGCTGCTAGTCCACTAACACGAGTAGCTATCTTAGAAACAAACAAACCAAAGTTACTTGTGTTTTCCTTTATGAGAGATAGATGAGAGAGAAGCAGAGAGTACCAACCTCAGTCTTTCTCTTGTCTCCTTTCTTGTTTCCTCCCTCCTTTGACAGAGCTTTGCCAGTCCTTCCTCACTTGTCCCACTTCCAAGAACACCTGTAGATTCAAAGCAGCATAATACCATCAAAGCATAGAGATCTATAATGATGAACAATATAGGATAAGATGTATATTAACCATACAAATTCATACACCAATACAATGATTCATAAATATACAAGTATATGGAGGAAAACTCATATAGCTTTATTGATAGAAGTAGTAGAAGAGAGGATTACAACCTAGAGGTATGATCCAGCACCATCCTCCCAGCATCAAATCCCTATTCACCTCATGAAAAGCTAGATCACCCAACACTACAATGTTTCACAGAGAAGCCAACAACACTTCCTTACAAAATACAAAATTCCAGCCTATGGATCTCTAGGATGAGGGATCCATATAATAGATATTTGTAGGTGGGTGATTTAGCTTCTAGGATTTTGATTAGTGTCATTTCACTAATAGTCCTTGGTTCCACTTGGAGATTTCATAATCTCTTACTCATCCCTGGGCGAATTTAGAGAGCCAAGTGTCAAATGAGCAGTTTCTAGAAGATTCTCTGGGCTTCCACTTAGCAAGCTGGCTCTGCCATTTGTCCGCTCTCACTCATTGCATCGTATAGAAGGGATTTTTAGTATTCATCGCACCCTTTTCATGTGACAGGTGATATGCATCGCACCCTCAGCATGGAGCAGTCTGTATGGTCTAGTTTTGACCAGTTCTGAGCAGTTTTCAAGGGAGAACTTCTAGGAAATGATGTAATCAGCTGACCTTGTTCCTTTAGGGTATGAAACAACACTTTTAGGGGTTTAGAAGCCCTTAGTTTATGGAAATATTTCATTGGGTTGCAGTGCCCAAATATTTTTATAACAGTTTCCCCCTAAAGCATGAGGTCATAAATCTTCTGATGTCGGGTGAAGTGATTCATCATGAGGATCCGAGGTTTTTCAAACTGGAAGGTGACCTATAATAAGATACAATACAATACATTGTCTTCATAATATTTCATGATCTAGCTGAGGTGGGCATTCCCATGCTCAGCTTTATAAATTCATTTTCATGTACATAGGACAGACAACTATCTGTGTGGCGGACTGATTATTCTGGTAGAGCCATCATCCCTTAGCTTGGATGATTATCTGTGTAGCTACGATGTACATTTGATGTCTTTCTTTTCCTGAATCTATCGCACCTTGGATGGATGAAACTAGATCCGGGGTCTTCAAACTTGTTCAATATTCGCCCGAAGTACAATTCGATCCATGTGAAGAGATGTTCTGGTGTCTAACATGGAAAGACATCACCTGATTACTAGCCAATGATGTAAGCTGTTAACGAGCATGAGAAGAATCACCGATAATGATAATAACCCTCAAGGTACTGCAGTACAATTTATGTGGTGTGAATACATGAGTCGATGTCAAACACCACACAAAATATTTCGGTTGAAGGCCATTGATGTAAACCTGTCGCCAGAAGTGAGAAACCTGCCATTGAGGCATGCAAGCTTCAAAGTATTAAAAGGGTTGTTCCTAAGTCAAATTCTTGGATAATCAGCTAATGTCGATAAGAAGTGACCCATCATACGAGGGCCTTAATGAATCCCACATCTATGACATGGAATTGAGCAAATGATTTTGTGGAGGTGAAAACGATATGATGATATGAGGTTCAGGGTGGCAATCATGAAAAATGGAGAGTGAAGGTATTGCAGTAGATGAGGCGTAAGTTGGGTTGGTGAATTCTCTGAGAAACTTCTCTTGAACATATCGGTGACACTGAAAATGGACTAGTAGCATTAACCAAAAAAATGGATGGTATGGAGGACCAATGGTGATATGACCGGTGAATGGAATAACCCAACCTGACTCAATCATGGTGACGGAGTGAAAGTGTCATGTCCAAAAGTGACCTGCTACCAATGAAGTTCTCCAAGTTTTCTTCCCAATATTTCCCCAGTCATTGCTAACCAATACCTCTTTATTTTTGTCAAGCTTAAGGAGGATAACATATGCTTGTTCTATAATTTGCCCTTCAAGAAAACCTGTCGCTATGTTTTAGCAAGCCTAGCGATAGTGAAACTCGTTCTTGTCTGTAATGAACAAGTTTGTCACTATTGTTTTAATGCGTTTAACGACAAAGATAACTCGGTCCTTTTAAATTTTAGAGATTCTAAAAAGATACATAAAGGAAACTCCAGTAGTCATTTTTCATAGTATAATCCCTTAAGTCTACAAAAGTATAAAATAATATGAAAGGGATGACTTTTCCAATCACTTTAACGAGCTGAAAAAGACAAGCGCTCGATCTTTCTGTGTAATGATCCCTCAGGTCCAAAAAGATTAAAATATAGAGGAGGGATGGCACTTTCAATCACTTTAACATGCTGGAGAGGCCAATTGCTCGACAATCTTTTTATATTTTACGAGTCTAAAAAGAGCTTAAAAGAGACTCGTCTTTGAGGAATAAGTGATATTTTTGGGTAGGAGTTGGTTCCAGGTAAGGTTTGGAACTTTTCAATCATGACAGTGTAAATAAGATGGCTAACAAAATCACTCATCGCAGTTTTTCCACAAAAGGGTAAACAATCAAGTGGAGGTGGATGATCGGCTAAAAAGTGGAGGTGATGGTAAGAACACGACCAAGGCTCAAAAGTTGATAACAATGCGATCACAAAGGTTATTTACCGAAAGGTGTGTTCATTTTTTAATGAGCTTGAACTCTAGGGGAACATATTCTCATTGCTAGGATTAATTTTTAACGAGCATGAAATTTGCAGAAACATTGCTCGTTCCAGTCATATAATAAGGATGTCTCTTATTAGTAGGTTCATTTTTTAGGGAGCTTCCCCCATGCGCAACTTTTCTCAGGAGCCTTTTGTATGCAACCTAGGAACAACCAACTATTGTCCTAGGGGTTAAAGAACTACTAAGGTTAGGCAGGATAACTTCTCGATGGGAAACCTTTCCTTTACTTTGCTGGTGCCATTTGGCCCCTGCAAAGGTGAATGGTTGACTAGACCAATCACCTAACTTAAGAAGTTGAAGTTAGTAAAAAACTACAGGGTTAGAGTTACGTTGGTTGCTTTTCACTTGCGTACAAATGGTTTGCATGCCCCTAGGTATAAAGAGAAGTAGAGTTTCTAGGTTACCATATGGAAGTTCTTGCATTAAAGCAAGGTTGTTTCGTTCGCATTTGCAGACGAAACACTTCCTTGGCTCTATCCATTGAAATAGACAAAGGTGAATGGTGGGAGCTTCCACTCACATAACCTTTGATGAGGGAATCCTTTTCCAGTCTAATCCCATTTTCCTAAATGGACAGGTGTGTTAGACTAGTCATATATCCTACGTGGAAACCTACCTTATACCTGGGGTTTTCCTACCAAAGCAGACGAGGGTGCATGCCCCTAGGTTTAGTCACATTCACCGAATCACTCGCGCTCATCAGGTGGACAAATTGGAGGTTGATGAAACATTCCTTGTGCAAAAAGACCAGTTAGGGATGGCATTTGACTAGTAGCTGTGTTTGAACTGGGGAATGAAAGTTGGTCAATGAGCTAGACCATTCTACCTTCATACAGGAAACACATCACTCGAAAGAGTGAGGAAACAATAGCTCCCATGCTATAAATGTAGTCATGACCAAGGAGTAGATTGTAATCTAGAGGCCCTTGGAATACCATCACGTTTAGATGAATGATTTTCCTTCTCAAAGTTATAGGCAAATTTGGAAGGATCCTAACGGTCGACTGGTTCCTTTGTTGAAGCCTGACAGATTTTGAATCTCAGGTAGAAGCGATGGGAAACCAAGTGCTTTCCAAGCAATTGAGAAAAAGATACTCTTGAAAGCCCCTTCATCTATGATAGTACAAGCCATGATCATTCTGTGATCTTGTACTGAGATTCAGAATGGTACATTAGATGGTAAGCGAGGTCTCCATAGTATATTCCAATTGAAGGAAATGACTAGATTGCTTAGAGGAGGGACTGAATAAATGGTCGGATGAATCTCTAATGAACTTCCTTCCTATGGTAAAGGAACGAGTAAATTTCCCCCATGTTCATCAGATTCTATGTTAACAAAAAGAATTTGAATGGTGTCATTCTCATTCTCTTTGATGACTGTATCATCTGAAGATGGACCTTCCGAAGACAAGACTGGGTCGACTGCCATCTCAACCTGTTGACTTTGGTCCAGTGTGGACCCAGAGAGTTTATCTTCAATGATAGGTGCTTTGACTAACAACAAAGGTGTGTTAGTCAAATTTTCAACTATCAATGGACTCGGTAAGAGTTTCTTGTATCTAGTAGGGAGTCGCTGCGGTGAAGCAGGATGGTTATCCAAGACTCTTTTAACTTCGTCCAGGAAAGGACAATAGTGGAGGGCATGATCGCCCTCACACAGTCTACAAGAAAATTTAGATCTTCCTTTCTGTCCTTTGACTTCATTTTCACTAGTTAATGGTGTGCTCTCAACATGATCATCAGAGTTTGAAGACACTGGATTGTGTAAGCGGGGAGACTAGTCCCTTAAGATCCGCGGGATGCAAGGACAATCTCGATGATAGTGGTCTCCTTTGCAAATGACACATGGAGATTTAGTTTTGGATGGTGCAGTGTGTGGGTTTTCACTAGATGATGCATGGTTACCCCCTTTCACCTTTGGCTTCTTCTTCTTCTTCTCCTTCCCTTTCTTCTTCTCCTCAGTTGCTTGGTTTTTAGTGTTGCTAGCTTCACTAAGAAAAGAGGAAGAAGGAGAGGGAGAAACAAATGAAGTAGAAGGTGGGGGAGGGACTTTAGTATCATCTGGTTACTGATTTGATTGCTGAGGAATTACGGTGTTTTGAATGATATAGGTCAAGAAAAGCCATACTGGTAGGCCAATTGTGAGTCCTGGAAGGGAAAATGTAGCCATATGTGGAGCACCAAAATCTCCCTAAGAAGAGAAAGCACTAGGATTCCCCCCAAGGGGAAATCCTTGATTGGTGGACTCCATTTTCTCAACCTAAGACCAATGAGGGAATAGTGATGTTATTCTGATTAAAATAAATTTTATGATGCTTTGAAACAACTTGCTTTTTCAATTTTAAGAGTCGAGAAAAAGCTAAAGATGACTCTAGTCACCTTCGATTTTTAAAGAGCCTGAAGTGACAAGTGCTCAGATGGACTTTTTCTTTTAAGGATTCTGGAAAGGAAGGAAAGTGAATTCTCTAGAAATCTAGACAGAGGGATTACCAAACCAATCGCAAAACTGCAGAATACTTTTTACGTACGACAGTCAATCTTCCTGAATACTGTGTTTAGTGCATTGCGATTAATAGGGCGGCATACATGGCTTCCTAAGGATAAAGGATATAGCCTATTGTGGTCACCCAATATAAACTCAATGGTACATGGGAGCACAAGTCTGTATTGGTACTTGTCGTATCAAAGAGGAGGCATCACCCAACCTATGATGAAAACAATAGTTACCAAGCTTTACAACGTCGGAATACATCTCTAGCCTAGACTTCTAGATGTTGTGCATTAGGTTCCAAAGCATTTTTATGTTCATTGAGGTTTATTTTACAGTTGATCTTTCTTAAGAAGTTTTCCTTTAAGGTTCATCGTGTGATGTAGATATGCAATTCCTAAGTATGCAATCTAAGATGATAAAAACTCGTTTACTTTCTTTTAGCAATGAAAATCCTAGCTACTAAGGAAAGAGAAGCAAAATTCTTTCAACATAGAGCAGAGAGAACACACTAAGATGCACTGTCCTAAATCAATTTCTGCATGCAGTCTAAATGCAAATGCACATGCATGTATTTGTTTTTCAGTTTCCTTAATGTGAGAATGACAAAAATAAAACTAAGTACAGATCTGAACTATATTTCCTCAAAGCAACACTTTAGAAATTTCTTTTCAAAAACAAAAGGAAGATTTAGATGACACTTTCAATTTTGACTTGAAAACTGCTTTCGACACTTCAAAGAATTGATTATTCAAATCAAATACAATGGAAAAAGTGTAATCGACTATCTAAAAGAGGAAGACTTTACAACGCTCTTTTCTTTGACTAAAAATGACACTTACGACACTTTAAAATCAAAAGAAGACAGTTCGATTAAGCTACTGTTTGCAAAGGAGAACTGTAAATGATGAAAAACACATAAAAACATTCACAATTATTTATCAATGGAGGTTGAATAATGCAAAGGAGGAGAGTTTCAATAGTGATATACTAATCATAGACAATAAAACTACTGAATAGAGTTGAAAACAATGAAGGAAAAACCAAATCGGAGGCAGAAACAGTCTCATTCAATCATCGCACCTGTAAGACAGGGAAATAGGGGTGCATCTCACTTGCAACACACGGGAGGTGTGATGCATCTAGGTTGATAATGAGAGACAGTGCAATGGTCTAGGGATGAGACTAAGCTTGGTTTTCACTCACAGTTTGCAACTAAGTTCACGGATTTAGGCTGAGCTAATGATAGACAGTAAACACAAAGTATAGGGGTTGAGCTAATGATAGACAGTAAACATAAAGTATAGGGGCTGACCTAATGAGGTTATTTGAGCTACCATCAGGGCACTTAGGATGTTTGCAAGTCAGATGTTTAGTTCATAAACTAACCCAGATATTGACTGAAGCAGCGTTGATCTAACGCCATCCTCCCAGCATGAAATCCCTCTTCGCGCTTCATGAAAATCTAGATCACCCAACACTACAATGTTTCACAGAGAAACCAACAACACTTCCTTACAAAATAAAAAATTATAGTCTCTGGATCTCTATGATGAGGGATCCATATATAGATATTTGCAGGTGGGTGAGTGAGATTTTGGAATTTTGATTAGTGTCATTTCACTAATAGTTCTTGGTTCCACTTGGAGATTTCATGATCTCTTACTCATCCCTGGGTGAATTCAGAGAGCCAAGTGTCAAATGAATAGTTTCTAGAAGATTATTTGGGTTTCCACCTAGCAAACTACCTCTGCCATTTGTATGCTCTCACTCATCACACCCTACGAAAGGGATTTTTAGTATGCATCACACCCTTTGCATGTGACAGGTGAGATGCATCGCACCCTCAGCATGGAGCAGTTTGTATGGTCCAGTTTTGACCAGTTCTGAGCAGTTTTCAAGGGAGAACTTCAGGGAAATGATGTAATCAGTTGACCTTGTTCCTTTAGGGTATGAAACAACACTTTTAGGGGTTTAGAAGCCCTTGGTTTATGGACATATGTGATTTGGGTTTTAGTGCCCAAATATGTCTATAACATGACCCCGTTCATGTCAATAGCCTAGTAAATCCCCAAGAGTGCAGGGTAGGGGTTACCATCATCAATGATTTCTATAACCTCAAAGTTTCCCATTGCACTCACATCTTCTATATCAAATATCACTCCATATAACCCTCCCATGGGAATGATTTTCTATTGATTCACCATCCTAATCTGAATCAAAGACCACTACAACACAGGTCTCCCCATCGTTTCTCATGTTTGTTTCAGTAATACGTTCGCATTAGACCCCAGATCCAAAATGACCTGGTCCATCTCATAATCACCTATCTATGTGGTGAACCTCATCTTGCACCCTATTTGTGCCTTATGTTTCCCAATTTTCCTGAACACCCAATGTCCATCAGGGACATTCTCTTTAGTGTCGCATTTATTTATTAATTCCTGCAGGCCTTCCACAGTTTTGCTATTACACAAAATTTTTATGCAGGTCTCGGAAAACATAGTGATTATAGAGGGATCAACCTCTACATACATGTTTATTTCTTGCATCTTTTCCTGGCTCCCTGAGGTGGAGGCCTCAACAAAGCTTTTCTTTCCTTCCATAAATGTTTCCTTAGCGTAATCCAGATAAAATTTGGCTGCTTTCTCTGGCGCTTTGTAGACCCATCCTTCTTCTTCAAGTTGTTTACCCTTATCATTGCTAGTCATCTTTCAATGTCTTAGAAAAATGTTAACACTTTGATCTTATTCATGGATCTCAACCCTCATCATTTGTAGATTTTGCGTAGGCTGCTGAGGCTACGTTTTCTACTCTTGCAATATTGACATGATGAGTGTGTAGGCTTCTGGCACTTTCGCATGTAGTTCCCTCGTTGTTTGCGACTGTAGTAGATAATTTGACTGTAGCCTCTATCTGGTCCTCCTCTTCCTCAGCCCTGTCCTGAACCTTGATAACCTCCACGTGCTCCTTTGGTGCCCTAATCTGGAGGCCGAGTTTCTACTTCCATTCGGTATGTAGGTGTCCTCTCCATAATTAGCTCATAGTTTCACAAATTTACAGAAGTTACAGACCAATTGTTGGGGTGTCTGGATGAACTTTTGAAGTAAATGGAAATTATCCGTTGCATGTTGTCTAGTAACTTGGCGAATAGAACACCATAGCATAGCCCCCATGTGTTATGAAACCAACTCAAGAAAAGATAGAACAGATAGATCAACGCCTTAGAATTCAGCCTCTTTGAGGGGGCAACCTCCTTTACATTACATAAATGAACAATTCTTGGATGATACAAATGAAAAGACCTCCTTTCTATATATAGGAGTCTAAGGGGTCATAACATATTCAGAGTTGACATAACAATAATAATGTAAGGGCACAATAATAACAATAGTGGGCTTCTATGTGGAATAATAGTAATAATATGGGCACTGCATGGGTACATCAATATAATAAGTGGGTTGTATTAATAACAATAAGGAGTTACACTAGTAGTATAGGGGCCTAACATGCCCCTCTCCTTCAAAAAGTGTTGTCCTCAACGCTTGAGTAGTTCTTGATGCTTTTGTATAAA
>APFE030590418.1:2356-23566 GCA_000404065.3 Pinus taeda | reverse complement strand
CCTATTGTTTCATTTGATTTTTCACCAAAGTGGCGTTATCCTTTAAAAGTTGGACAACTTGTTTTTGATGCTCGATGTGATCTTTCACTGCTTGAACCTTTTTCTTCTTGATATGTCCTTCTATCTCTAGAGTTTGAGGAGTGGTGATTTCTTCCAATCCTTTACAAGATATGGTTGGATTCATTTCTTGACGCTCGATGTGATCTTTCACTTCTTGAACATTTTTCTTCTTGATATGTCCTTCTATCTTGATAGTTTGAGGAGTGGTAATTTCGACCAATGAAGTACAAGATATGGTTGGATTCATTTCTTCTTTCTCGATGTGATCTTGCACTTCTTGCACCTTTTTCTTCTTGATATGTCCTTCCATCTTGAGAGTTTGAGGAGTGGTAATTCTTGCCAATGCTTTACAAGGTATGGTATGATTCATTTCTTCTTTATTTGGGGTGGGGTCCTGGCGTATATCCTCTTCTTTTGATGCATCTTGATCCTTTTATTCCTCCTCTTCATATTCTATGTAAAATAATATCTTCTTAGCACACTTATGACCTTTAGTGCATTTTCTATCACAATTGTAACAAAGCCCTTTTTCTCTTTTTTCTTCCAATTGTTGTGGTGTCACCCTTATAGGTTGTGGAAGTCTAGGATAAACAACACTTCTGTCTCTATAGTTGTGAGGAGTATGCTTCCTGGTTTCCATAATTTTTCTTTCCACTATGTCCCAAAGCCCTTTTACTCTTTTGAATTATTGTGGTGTTGCTCCAAAGAAGGTGTTGCTCTTTGTATCCTCATAATGTGTTATCATTACCTCCGTGAAAATTGACCACATAACAAGTTGTTTACAAGAACAAAGCCCTTCATACCATAAAAATTGATCCGGTTCTAAATATGAAGATGCAATACATACCTTTTGTAATAGTGGTACACCATATAGATCAAAATATTGCTCCATCTGAAGTATCCAATTTACCGGATCCTTGCCATCAAACTTCCTCATCTTGCTTTTTCTTGATTTTATGATCTCTATCTTGAAATGACTGTAACTCTGTACCTTTATATCTTTAAGTTCTGAAATTACGACCTGTAGTAGCCCTCTGCATCTTCTTTCCAATGCCACCAGTCTAATCTAAATTGGATTCTCCAAAAAAGAGTTATGCACAATCTCCCAAGATGACTTGATTATAGACATTTCTAGAAGAGTGAACTTGTATGAAGTGCCACGTGTCACTGTTTCAACCTTTTGCACTGCAAAATATACACAAGAAAATACATTCCATCCTCTTTCTGTACCTTCTTACAAAATTTCAATCCAATTCTCAGAGAGAATTCTATGATGATTTTCCCCAGGTGACCTGTTTGGAATGTAATTCAGGAGTCTACAAAAAGACCAAATTCCTTAGATCATATCTCCACAAATGTAGCGCGACAAGCTTCGAAATTTGGATCCAAGATTCAGCACAATTTCTTCTAAAATGGGTTTTTTTTTTAACTTCTGAAACATCACAAAAAAAAGTTATAGCGAAAATGCCACGATGACCTGTTTGGAGCAGCGAAACCCTAGAATTTAAAGCTCTGATACCAAATGTTATGAAACAAACTCAAGAAAAGATAGAAAAGATAGATCAACGCCTTAGAATTTAGCCTCTTTGAGGGAGAAACCTCCTTTACATTACATAAATGAACAATTATTGGATGATACAAATGAAAAGACCTCCTTTCTATATATAGGAGTCTAAGGGGTGATAACATAATCAGAGCCAACATAACAATAATAATGTAAGGGCACAATAATAACAATAGAGGGCTTCTATGGGGCACAATAGTAATAATATGGGCCCTGCATGGGTACATCAATATAATAAGTGGGTTGTACTAATAACAATAAGGAGTTACACTGGTAATATAGGGGCCTAACACCATGCTTGGCCCTACAGGGGCTTTTAGCTTCAAGGGAATTGGCCCTCCTCCTATAATATAATTCACGTACACTAGAGAGATATTTATCATGCCCATGGCACTTGCACTTCAAACACCATACTTTTTCACACACTTCTGGTTTAGTATCCTTGTCTTTCTTCAAACTTTGTAATTCTAGGTGTAAGCTAGCTAATTGTGAATGGATCTATTGTAATCCCAAGTTCATGTCTTGAATAGGTGATGCATTTAGCCTCAACGCGATTTCTAAGGCTTCTGCCTCTGTTTCTATCTTCTGTTGTGACATAGCAATTCTCAACTGGGGCAAGAGTGATGCTGTAAACCATTCGCAATGTTGGATATCTGTGATTTTCCTGTTAGCTTCTCTGATCTGACACTTCAATCTTTGATCAAATTTCTAGGGTATCTCATTGACCCTCATTATGATTTATATAAATCCAAATAGTGACTGTGAGTCAGACTTAGGCTTACTAAACTCTTTGTTTAAAGTTGCCTTAACCTTTGCTAGCATTGTAAGAGGATTATCATAACAATAGTTAATGCATTGGGTTAGCACACAATCCTAAAAAGCAGTAACCAAATGTGCCTTCTTTATATTGCCATCAGTAATCTGTTGCGTTGTCTATACAACATTCGCAACAAACTAGAATAACTATGCATCTTCACTTCCTATGCCTCTAAAGATCGACATCATCATTGTGTTTCCCATGTTGAATGGTGGTGGTGAAGGTGTAGGTATGGGCGATGGTGTATACAGTGGAGATGGAGTGGAAGGATGATTTTCTCGCGGAATCCCCTGAGTGATTAGCTGAACAGTGCTATGTGGTGTAGTCTGCCCCACCCTTTTGTTGTCACTTGGAGGAGGTCCAATCAATGGACCATACTTTGGTCCCGATCCTTCACGATTTCTAAAGAACCATTTTCTTCATGTAGCTATGAACATCAAGGTAATGGAATCACCCATTTTTCACATAACAACATTTTAATCCAAGTATTCAAGGATCTTAAATACTTACCTCGCAGTGCTTTGAAAAATCTCTGCTCTTCTTCTATGTAGCTGACTGAGGTATCAACTACAAATTCTATAACAAATCCTCCCAGAATTCGATTGAGCCAATGATCGACAGCCCATGCAATCTTGTTTTCATAAGTTTCTAATTGTCGCACTAATTCTGGATTCCACACACTAGTACAAAATGACTAATTAGTTACTAGAAAAATGACCAAAATTTGCATATAAACGACCATTTTTCAGTCAATGACCATTGGTAGCTAATTTACATTATCTTATAACGTGACCAACTTTTAGTAATTTTTAGTTTAGTCATTAATTTGTTGTCTCAATTTCATAATCTAGTAGAATATTTAGTCATAAATTTGGTCATTAATTTAGTCATTGATTTAATCATTAATTTCCACAATTAACGACCAAATATACAACAAAATATATCACTATATGAACACCCAAGAAAACCAATTAATGACCAAAGAAATATGACCAAAAATGTTGTTTGTGTTATAAGATACTATAAATTAGCTACTAATAGTCATATATATGCAAATTTTAGTCGTTTTTTGAAACCAATTAATGACCAATGAAATATGAGTAAATATTGGTCATGTTATAAGATACTGTAAATTAGCTACTAATAGTCATATATATGCAAAATTTAGTTGTCATTTGTAATCATAAATTTATCATTTGTATTAGTCATTTATCTTTTTTGGGTAGTTTCATATCTATTATATAAACAACTAATTTAGTAGTTTATATTCATTTCATTTACTTTCATTAATAATCATTATAAACAACTAATTTAGTCATATATTCATTTTATTTGTGTTCATCATTAGTCAATATAAATTATTAATTTATTAGTTTTAGATTGATTTTATGTGTTCATTATTAAACAACATAAATTAATCAATATGATTTTGCGAAAAAAAAATAAAAATAAAATAAATAAATAAATAAATCATAAAATGTGCATGTATATGTAATATAAAAACGTACAGTTACATATGTTAATTATAATGCTAAACAATATCAAGTGCAACTATAAATAATTTCAACCACAAATTATATTATATGAAATGTCAAGTATTACATATGAGTTCCAACTTAATATTGGGTTGGACTAAAACTTACACACGAAATGTTGTTTCATTACTTCAAAACATTATTATTATTTAATATTATTATTTAATTATTATTATTATATTATTATTTATTAATCATTATTATATTGTTATTTATTATTATCATATATTATTATTTAATTATTATTTATATTCTTATTTATTATTTAATTATTATTTATATTATTAATGATAAACTAAAAAAGCGATTGACCCCTAATAGTGAAATCACACCTCGGATTTATGGAGCCCCTAAAATTCATAAAAAAGAAGTCCCCTTAAGACCTATAGTCAACACTATAGGGTCTCCCACTTATGAGTTAGCAAAGTATGTTGCTAGCATTTTGTCCCTGCTAGTTGGCAAGACTAGCTCTTACGTTAAAGATTCCAATCAATTTGTCAAGTACATTAAAAATACTAAGCTAGATCCTGGAGATAAAATCGTTAGTTTTGACGTAGTCCAGCTCTTCACCAAAATCCCCCTAGATGAAGCAATTCAAGTAGTTAAAGAAGTGGCAGACCCCCAGACTGCAAAATTAGCTTAAATCTGTCTTCGCTCCACCTTCTTCTCCTTCCAAGGTGAAATATTTGAACAAACCTCAGGTGTTGCTATGGGATTGCCTCTTTCGCCAATCACGACAAACCTTTTCATGGAAAAATTCGAGAAGAAGGCTCTCGATTCTTACCCATTAAAACCTAAATCTTGGGTTAGGTTTGTAAATGACACCAGTGTAAATTGGCCTCATGGCGAGAATGAGCTTAACAAGTTTTTGGACCATCTTAATAGCATGTCTGCAGACATCAAATTTACAATGGAAGTAGAAGAAAATAATTGCTTTCCCTTCTTGGACATTCTCCTCATAAGAAGAAATGATGGCTCAATAGGTCATAAAGTATTTAGGAAGAAAGCCCATACCGATAACTACCTTCATGCTGATTCACACCACCACCCAGCTCAAAAAATGGGGGTACTGCAAACCCTCTTGACTAGAGCTTGTAGGATTTCTGATATAAAGACAAAATCCCCAAAAAGAAAAATATAAACACTGCATTCAAACCCTGGTCAACCATCAAACAAAGAATGAAATCTGTTAAGGATAGGCAAGAACAACTTTAGCAGAAAGGGATGTATATCATCAATTGCTCTTGTGGGGATCAATATATAGGAGAAACAGGTAGGTCCATGAGGATTAGGCTCAAAGAACATAGTGCAGATATTCGTAACGAAAGAACCCACTCTTCAGCCCTGGCTGAACACGTAGGTAAAACTAATCACCATATATGCCTTGAAGACACCAAGGCCATTGCCAACGAAGATCACCACTTCAAGCGAAAGGTTAGAGAAGCTATTGAAATCATAAAACACCCACGAAACCTTAATAGGGATGGAGGCCTAGAAATCAGCAAGAATTGGAACCCTTTTCTCACCCCCCACAAAGAATAACATAAGTTCTCATAATATTTATAACTAGGTTAAATATAGAACTTAGGAAATAACTTGATGATATGAATAACAATAAAATAATGATTGATAATAATAAATAATAATAAATAACATAATAATAAAAATGATAACTAAGGATAATAATATATAGTTAGTAAATAAACAATGATGATAATAACATAAATAATAAAAAATAATAATAATATAAATAATATTAAATAATTAAATAATATATAATAAATAAATAATATAAATAATAATAAATAATAAATAAATAATAATAGAAAAGAAATATAAATATAATTAATAATAATATAATGATCAAATAATTAAATAACAATAATAAATAATGATAATAATATTAATATTAATAATAATTAAATAATAATAATAAATAATGATTATAATAATAATATAAATAATATAAATAATGATAAATAGTAATAGACTTATGCTTAGAAATAAACAATATTATGATATAAATAATAATATAATCAATGATTAATAATAACAAATAATAATAAATAAATAAAATATGAATAATGATAACTAAGGATTAGATAATAATATAGATAATAATATAACAGTGATTAATTAAAATAAATATAAATAATAAATAATAATAATAAATAAGGATTAATAAAATATATAAATAATAATTAATAATAGTAATGATTAAAATATTAATAATCAAAATATAAATTATGATAATAATAATACAAATAATATTAATAATAATAAGCGTAAATAATTATATAAATAAATAACATTAATAATGATTAAGAACAATAAATAATACTAAATAATATGAATAAGGAAGGATAATGATTTAAATAAACATAAATAATGAAATAATAGCATTAAGCAGGCAATTAGTCGGCCATATTACATCAACTTTTTACATATTTATCAAAACCCTTTCTTTCTTTTCTCCGTACATCTGTCCTGATGATGAGTCTGGGTCTAGACTCGAAATGTCGACCAACATAAAAATGAACACTGTGGAAAATCCGAATTCCTCTCAGAAACCACACCACAGTAATTTGCAATCCAAAACATTATTATTGTGTTTCCAAGGCATTGCAGGTGAATTCACTAACTCTAAAAACTTGACCATCAGCCTCTATGTCTGTCTTATGTAGGATATTGGCTCTAAGGGTATCACTAGACCAATTATTTTCTCTCTCTCCTTTTGTGTTTGTCACTCCAGTGTTATTGTTCTCCTCTTTCTTCAATCTTGCTTCTTACCATCAATATTGAGTTCCTTTTCTGAAAAAAAAAAAAAAAAAAAAAAAAAAAAAAAAAAAAAAAAAAGAAGAAAAAAAAGAAGAAGAAGAAAGAAAGAAAGAAGAAGAAGAAGAAGAAGAAGAAGATACAGTGTAAAGTGTAAGCCATGAAAGACGATGAACACTAGAATATAAACTGAATTATACTATAAAGGATTTATATGACATATACCTCAACATCATCAATGTCAAGGCTAAAGCAAAAAACTTGAACAAATTTTCTTCAGTTGGGTGATAGTCGCCATTATGTGGCCAGATGCCCTGTATAAACAAAGCAAATAAAATGTCACCATAGAAAAGAACACCTTAGTAACTCAACATTAAACATTCAAGGATAGCTTATGCACAATCATGCCAACTAAGTTACATGCTATAAATATCAAGTTTTATATAGCTTGTGGAAACAAATAATCTAACATGTGATGTTTAATCCTTGTCATTTTATTCAAAACAACATTTCATTCTTTAAGGCATGAACTTGGTCAAGTATGTAAACAACATGTGCTCAAACAACAATATGAAATTAAAATTTTCTAATAGTCATGAATTGTTTTTAACAAAAACAACTAAAAGGATTTCAATCAATATCACGTAATACTAATTTCATCTTCAAGATTTGGTTGTTGTCTAAATGGACATGATACCAAGTATTTTCAATTTCACGGTTAAAAGAAAAAAAAAACAAAAGAAATGCTCAAAATACAATAAAACAATAAAGAGAAGATATCATGGAATGGACATTGCAATTATAAGAAAATTGTTTACCTATCCACTGATGTATTGTCTGGCATTCCTAAAACATTTGCTTGTCCAAGATAACCAATGAGGTGAAAGAATCACAACATTAAAAACCATAGGAATCCCTACTATAAACATTTCCAGAGTCGATGGCTCAGATTCCTAAAGGATCTTCAACAACAAATGAATCATATCCAAATCATGCTCAACATTGTCACCCCATATGTTACCGAGAATAGTGTCCACTTAGAGCTGCTATTCCCACTAAGACTGGTAGCTATCTTAGAAACAAACAAGTTAAAACTACTTCAGTTTTCCTTTATGAAAAATAGACAAGAGGGGAATAGAGGACACCAATCTTTGTCTTGCGCTTGGTTCCTTGCTCGGTTCCTCTCCTTCTCGATAGATCTTTGCTGCTCCTTATTTGTCTACACAACTTCAGAGAGCACCTGTGGAATCAAAGAAGCATAATACTATCGCATAGCAGATATCTATATTCATAAACAACACAGCACCATATATGTATTAACCACACAAATGCATATATAATCAAACATACATGAATGTGGAGGAAAACTTGAATAAATTTATTAATATCAAGAATAGCAAGAGGATTACAACCAATTGTTCTGACCCAGCATCATCCTCTAGCAAGAAAGCCCTTCTTCACCTCAAGTAAAGCTTAGATCACCCAACACTATGATGTTACACCAGAAAACCAACAACACTTCTCTACAAGATACAATATTCCAACCTCTGGATCTCTGTGATGAGGGATCCATATATAGATGATTGTAGGGGGGTGAGTCAGCTTCTGGGATTTTGATTAGTGTCCTCTCTATGATAGTTCCTGATTCCACTTGGAGATTGATAATCTCTTACTCATCCCTGGTCGAAATCAGAGAGGCAAGTGTCAGAGGGGAAGTTTCTGGAAGATTCTATGATCTTCCACCTCACAAACTGTCTCTGCCATTTGTCCATTCTCACCCATCACACCCTACAGAGGGGCCATCCAGTATGCATCACACCATTTACATTGGGAAGGTGATATGCATCGCACCCTCGGCACTAGGCATTCAGTATGGTCCAGTTTTGACCATTTCTGAGCAGTCTTCTGTGGAGAACTTCTGGGAGATGATGTAATCAACTGACCTTGTTCCTTTAGGTAGTGAAGCAACACTTTTAGGGACTTAGGAGCCCTCAGTTTATGGACATTTATGATTGGGTTTGCAATGCCCAAAAATGTCTATAACAGTTGCCCCCTAAAGCATGAGGTCATTAATCTTTTGATGTCGGGTGAAATGCTTTACCATGAGGATCCGAAGTTTTTTCGAGCTGGGAGGTGACCTGTAATAAGATACAATACAATACATTATCTTCATAATATTTTTCATGATCTAGCTGAGGCAGGCATTCCCATGCTCAGCTTCATAAATTCACTTTCATGTACATAGGATAGACAACTGTCTGTGTAGCAGACTGATGATTCGGACAGAGTCATCATCATTTTATTTGGATGATTATCTGTTCGGCAATGATGTACATTTAATGTCTTTATATTCCTGAATATATTGCAGCCTAGATGGATGAAACTAGATCCGGGGTCTTCAAAACTCGTTCCATCTTCACTCGGAGTACAATTCGATCCATGTCAAAAATGTTCTGGAGTCAAACATGGAAAGACATCGCCTAATTACCAGCTAATGATGTAAGTTGTTAGCAGGCACGAGAGGAGTCACAGATAATGACAATGACCCTCAAGGTACTACAATACAATTCATGTGTTTTAAAAAGGACTTGGCGTCGAACACCATGCAAAATCTCTTAGTCAAAGGCCATTGATGTAAACCTGTCACTGAAAGTGAGAAACTTGCCATTGAGGCATGCAAGCTTCAAAGTACTAAACGGGGTTGTTCCTAAGTCAACTTCTTGGATAATGAGCTGATTTCGAAAAGAAGTTACCTGTCGTAGGAGGGCATTAATGAATCCCACATATATGACACAGAATAGAGCAAATGATTTTGGAGGTGAAAACAATCTCATGATACAGGGTTCAGGGTGGCAGTCATGAAAGAATTGAGCGTGAATGTATTGCAGTGGATGAGACACAGGTGAATTCTTTGAGCGACTTCTCTTGAACATATTGGTGACGCTGACGATGGATTGGTACCGTTAACCCCAAAGATTGATGGTGTGACGGACCAATGGTGATATGACCAGTGAATGGAACAACCCAACCCGACTCGGATGCGGAGAGAAAGTGTCATGTTCAAGAGCGACTTGCTACCAATAAAGTTTCTTCAAGTTTTCTTCCCAATTTTCCCCAGTCATTGCTAACCAGTACCTCTTTATTTTTTTCAAGCTTGAGGAGGATAACATATGCTTGTTCTATAATTCACCCTTTGGGCGAACCTGTCACTATGTTTTAACGAACCTAGCGACAGTGAAACTCGTTCTCGTCCATTTGGACAAGTTTGTCGCTATTAGGTTTTAATGAGTTTAAAGACAAAGATAACCTGGTCCTTTTCAATTTTAGAGAGTCTGAAAGGGACAGAAAGGAAACTCCAATGATTCCTTTTCATCATATAATCCCTTAGGTCCGAAAAAGCATAAAATAATACGAAAGGGATGAATTTTCGATAGTTTTAACGAGTTGAAAAAGACAAGCGCTCGATCTTTTTGTCTAATAATCCCTCAAGTCCAAAAATATTAAAATATAGAGGAGGGATAGCACTTTCGATGACTTTAACGAGCTAGAGAGGCTAATCGCTCGACAATATTTTCATATTTTACGAGGTAGTTGAAAAGAGCTTAAAGGAGACTCATTTTCCAAGGAACGAGTGATGATTTCGGGTAGCGGCTGATTCCAGGTAAGGTTTGGAATTTTCCAATCACGACAGTGTCACAAGGATGGCTAACAAAATCACTCTTCACAAATGTTCCTCGAAAGGGGTAAACAATCAAATGGAGGTGAATGATCAGCTAAAATAGAGTGGAGGTGATGATGAGAACACGACCAAGGCTCAAAAGCTGATGATAATGCATTCACAATGGTTATTTACTGGGGATTGGTTCATTGTTTAATGAGCTTAAACTCTGGGGGAACCATTTGCTCATTTCTTATGTTTATTTTTTAACGAGATTGAATTTCATGCTAAAACTGCTCGTGCCAGTCATATAATAAGGATATCTCATCTCAGATGCCATTTTTTATGGAGCTCGCACCTTTTAAAGCTTTGCCCCGGATCCTTTATTTACGCATGTTAGGAAATGACCAATAAATGGTCGCTCTTTGCTTGCATGCAAAAGGGTTTGCATGCCCTCGGGCATAATGAAAAATTTCTAGGTTACCATATAGAAGTTCCTGCTTTCGCAAGATAGTTTCCATCCACATCGCAGATAGAGACACTTCTTGGCTTAGTCCATTTGGACCAGGGTGGTTCTAAATCCCAACCTCCTAACCTTGGTGAGGGAATCTTATTCTGGTCTAACTCCCTTTTCCTGTAAGGACGGGTGTTGGACCAGTCATCTTCCTCCACAGAAATCTACTTTATACCTAGAGTTTCCTTGCTGAAGCAGGCCAGGGTGCATGCCCATTGGGTTTCAGCCATATCCTCCTGAATCACTCAGGCTCATTAGGTGGACAGACTGGAGATCGATGAGACATTCCTTGCATGAAAAGACCATTTATGGATGGCATTTGACTATTTTCTATGTGTGAACTGGGGAATGATAGCTGGTCTACGAGCTTGACCACTTTGCCTTCATGCGAAAAACACATTACTCTAAAGAGTGAGGAGACGATGGCTCCCATGCAATAAATATAGTCACGCCCAAGGAGTAGATTATAATCTAGGGGTCCTTGGACTACCATAACGTTCATGTGAATGGTTTTCCTTCTAAAATTAATGGGCACGTTGGGAAGTATCCCTAACGGTCGACTGGTTCCTTTGTCAAAGCCTGTCAAATTTCTCATTTCAGGCAGAAGCGATGGCGAACCAAGTGCTTTCCAAGCATTTTAGGAAAGGATACTCATAGAAGCCCCTTCATCTATGATGGTACCAGCCATGACCATTTTGTAAGCTTGTACAATGATTCAGAATGGTACACTAGCTGGTAAACGGGGTTTGCCTAGTAGATTCCAATCGAAGGAAACGACTAGGTTCCTTGGAGGTGGGACCGAATAGACGGCCGGATACGACTCTGATGAACTTCCTTCCTATGGTAAAGGAACGGGTAGACTTCCCCCAAGTTCATCGGAGTCTGTGTTTACGAAAAGAATTTGAACAGTGTCATTCTCTTTCTCTTCAATGATGGTATCATTCAAAGATGATCCCTCTGAAGGCAAAACCAGGTCAACTGCCTCCTCGACCTTTTGACTTTCGTCAGGTATGGATTCAGAGGGTTCATTTTCAATGATAGACACTTTGACCAACCACAATGGCATGTCGGTCGGATTTTCAACCAGTGGTGGACTCGGTAAGAGTTTCTTATATCTAGGAGGGGGCCGTAGCGGTGAAGTAGGACGGTCATCGAAAACTCTTTTGGCTTTGTCTAGGAAGGGAAAACGGTGGATGGTGTGATCACCTTCACATAGTTTACAAGGAAATTTGCGATTCCTTTTTTGTCCAGATACTTCGCTTTCACTGGTTGACAATGTACTTTCAACATGATCATTAGATGTTGACGACACCAGATTGTGCAAATGAGGAGACCAGTCCCTTAAGATTCGGGGGACACAAGGACAATCTCTATGATAGTGATCTCCTTCGCAAATGACACATGGAGATTTAGGTTTAGATGGTGTGGTGTGAGGATTTTCACTAGACGACACATGGTTGCCCCCTTTTGCTTTTGGCTCCTTCTTCTTTGTTTCCTTTTTCTATTTCAACTTCTTATTCTTCTCAGTTACTTGATCTTTAGCTTTACCAGCTTCATCAAGTGAAGAGGAAGGAGGAGAGGGAGAAATGGATGAAGTGGAAGGTTGGGGGGTAACTCTAGTATCACCTAGTTGCTAACTTGACTGTTCAAGAATTACGGTATTCTGAACGACAGAGGTAGAGAAGAGCCATACAGGCAAACCAATCGTCAACCCTGGAAGTGACAATGTGGCCATATGGTGTGCACCAACATCTCCCAAAGAGGAGAAAGGACTTGGATTTCCTCCAAGGGGAAATCCTTGGTTGGTAGACTCCATTTTTCTCAACCTAAAGACCAATGAGGTAACTTGTGATGTTATTCCGATTAAAATAAAATTTAGACACTTTAACACAACTTGTTTTTTCAATTTTTAAGAGTCGAGAAAAAACAAAAGATGACTCTAGTCACCTTCGATTTTTAATGAGCCTGAAGTGACAAGTGCTCAGATGGACCTTTTCCTTTAAGGAGTCTGAAAATGAATGAAAGAGACTTCTCTAGAAATCTAGGCAGAGGGATTACGAAACCAATCACAAAATTGTAGAATACTTTTTACGGTACGGCAGTCAATATTCCCGAATGTTGTGTTCAGTGCATTGGAATCGATAGGGCGACAGACACGGCTTCCTAAGGATAAAGGATATAGCCTATTGTGGTCTCCCAATATATACTCGATGGTACGTGGGAGCACAAGTCCATACTAGCACTTGTCATCTCAAAGTGGAGGAATCACCCAACCAACAATGAAAACAACAGTTACCAGGTTTTATGACACCAGAATACGTCTCTAGCCTAGACTTCTAGATGTTGTGCATTAGGTTCCAAAGCGTTTTTATGATTTCATTTAAATTTATTTTATAGTTGATCTTGTTTAAAAATTTTCCTTTCAGGTTCACCGCGTGATGTGTATACAATTCCTAAAATGCAGTCTAAGATTATAAACAAATGTTTAATCTTCTTTTGGCAATGAAAATCCTAGCTACTAAGGAAAGAGAACTGAGGGTCTTTCAACAAAGAGCACAGAGCACACACTAAATGCACTGTCCTAAATCAAACCAAGCAGTATCAATGCAAATGCACATCCATGTATTTGTTTTTAGCCTTCTTAATGTATGAATGACAAGAAGAACGCTAAATGAAAATCTGAATTATTTTCCAAAGTGACAATACTAACAAATTTATTTTTCAAAATGAAGTGAAGATAAGGATGACACTTTGTGATTTCGAAATGAAAATTGTTTTCAGCACTTGAAAAACTACTAATTCAAACCACATACACGAGTAACAGTACAGTCGACTATCAAGAATTATTGGATTCTCTTCTATGACTGAAAACGATACTTGCGACACTTTCAGATCAAGAAACGACAGTCTGATTACGCTACTTATTTGTAAAAGAGAACTGGAAATGGCACACAATACATAAAAACACTTACAGTTCTTTGCATAATGGAGGTAGAATTATGGAAGAGAAGGGGGTTTCCATAGAGATATACTGACCACAGACATCAAAACTCCTGAATAGAACTGAAAAGAGTGAAGAAAAACCAAATTCTGAAGGTAAAATTAACCTTCCCTGACCATCGCACCTGTCACACAAGGAATCCAGTATGCATCGCACCTACTGCACACAGGAAGTGCGATGCATACAGACTGCCTTGAAGGGAGGGTGTGATAGTACCTATGCGAGACTTTTATCCAGTCTTTGATCACAATTTGCAGATCAGTTCAGGGATTTAGGCCGAGTAAGTGATGTTCAGTAAATATAAATCACAGGGTTTGATCTAAGGAGGTTACTAGAGCCACCACTTAGGGCAATTAGAGTGTTTGCAGATTGATTATTCAATTTATAAACAAAACTTGGAGATAGACTGAAGCAACATTGATCTAATTTGCACTTGCATAGCAAATGCAGTTCGAAGGCTAGCTGGCTTGAATTCAGGCTCCATCTATAAGTTTATAAAAAAAACAAAAATAGGCTAAAAACCAATCTATTCGCTCCCCAACGGAGTCGCCATTTTGTTACCAGGAATAGTGTCCACTTAGATCTGCTATTCCCACTAAGGCTGGTAGTTATCTTAGAAACAAACAAGTTAAACTACTCTAGTTTTCTTTTATGAAAAATAGACAAGAGGGGAACAAAGGACACCAACCTTTGTCTTGCGCTTGGTTCCTTCTCGATAGATCTTTGCTGCTCCTTCTTTGTCTAAACAGCTTCAGAGAGCACCTGTGGAATCAAAGAAGCATAATACTATCGAAGAATAGAGATCTGTATTCATAAACAACACAGGACCAGATATGTATTAACCACACAAATGCATATACAATCAAACATAAACGAATGTGGAGGAAAACTTGAATAGCTTTACTAATATGAAGAATAGGAAGAGGATTACAACCAATTGTTCTGACCCAGCATCATCCTCCAACAAGAAAGCCCTTCTTCACCTCAAGTAAATCTTAGATCACCCAACTCTATGATGTTACACCAGAAAACCAACAACACTTCTCTACAAGATATAAGATTCAAGCCTCTGGATCTCTGTGATGAGGGATCCATATATAGATGATTGTAGGGGGGTGAGCCAGCTTCTGGGATTTTGATTAGTGTCCTCTCTCTGATAGTTCTTGATTCTGCTTGGATACTGATGATCTCTTACTCATCCCTGGTCAAAATCAGAGAGGCAAGTGTCAGAGGGGAAGTTTCTTCAAGATTTTATGATCTTCCACCTCGCAAACTATCTTTGCCATTTGTCCATTCTCGCCCATCGCACCCTACAGAGGGGCCATCCAGTATGCATCACACCCTTTACACTGGTGTTACACAAAAATATCGTCACCTTGATTATTTGCAGTCGGTATGGGTCTATCACCACCTATGCCAGTTTCCTAAGCAAGTCTCAAACCTCAGCTCTTCAAAACAAGCTTTAGAAATGAGAGAAAGAAATCAAAAAAGCAATGTAACTCTGGTTCCGCACTTTCTCTCACTTTTTCCTGCGGGCACGCACCTTTTATTCAGGATATCTGCGTACTTATACACTCTGTATGTAAAGGGAAGGGTGCGTACCCCTGTGAAAGTCAAGAGGCGCATTTTTTATCTTAAAAAACTCATTTTGGGTTAATTCTAGAGTTTTCTAGAAGGATTTGTTACATGGATTGTTCGTTCCAAGTGGTTCATGCATCCCATAAGAGGGGGAACTAATCGCTTGTTAAGAGGAGGTATCCCTTTGAAGGAGGATTCTATCCCTTTGAAGGAGGACCTGGTAACTGATCTCCATTCCACTATAAATTAAGGCATTGGGTCAGTGGCTTGGGAGGTAAGAAGCTGAACTTTTGAGGGTAAATGCTAGTGAAATCAAGACTTCCTATTTGAGCTTAAGAGGAGAGATCACATACCTTTTTGGCTTCATTTGGGAGTGAGTGAAGCTTGTCAAAGTAGAGGAGACTTCTTGTTGGACCCTGGGAGGAGCTTGTACAGCATCAAGGCAAAGGTTGTAAGGTTCTTCTTCTTTTGAATTAATACAATCAAGCTCATTTTTCTCAACAAGTATCTTATGTTATTTGTTTCATGGACTCCTTGACTTTCATGTTAAATATGTTTTATAATACTGGATATTCAGGTGCTATTTAATCGTTTGCCTTGTTTGTGTTTGCAGGTTTGCGACAAAGGAACTTACTTGGATCAAAGGAGCGAAGGCATCTCCAAACTTGCGTTGGACATGAGGTAGGCCTTAAACACATTTGTTTGCCATTATTTATAAAGCGCATTTAGAGAAAGATAGTGTCTGGTTGGTTTGTTTTTCATTAGGTCTTCATTAGATTCTAGGAAGGTCTATCTTGTCCGCAAGATCGACTCATTCTGCGTGACAAAATGGCGACTCCATTGGGGAACTTGATTGTTTTCCTCGTTTTTCTTTGACTTGAGAAACTTGCCTTTTTGTTTCTGTTTTTGACTTGTTGTGTGTGGATTTGGGTAGACTTAGTGGATTTATTTTTGTTTTTTATTTTTCATTACTTTGGTCAAAGTCTGCAGTCTTCACATGTATCATAGTGTGTACCTGTACGCAGTTTTACTTTGTGCACAGAGTGTATCCGCACCTGTGTACACCCTGAACCTGCGTACCCTGCTAAATTTTTGAAAATTTTGAATTTTCATATTTAAATTAGTTTTATTTTGTTTTTGAAGTGGTTATCCTCTGCCCATACCTGCATGTGACTGGTTGAAATCTTTCCTTGGTTTAATTTCATTAGCATTAGGGTTTTAGGTGAAATTCCTAGGAGTTTTGCTTGTTGGGTTTGTTTTTCGATTTGGTTGTGTAGTGGCTATGAGCTTAGAAGCTGTAGGGACTTCAGATCACCTTAGTGTCTACCAGCCTTCTTACGAGTCTGGCCATTTATGAAATCTCATGTTGTTGAGGAATCCTCTTTGAGTTTTCTCTTTACAAAACTTTGAAAAGCTTGTGATTGAAAGTTTGGATTTTCATTTTTCAAAAGGAAAACAAAATTGGTTGTTCTTGACTTATTTGTGATTATGAACAAATCGGTCCATGGTTTGCTTGTAACCAAGTAAAACATCCTCAAAATGACTTTTTGTGAGATTTTACTTCAAATAGGTTTTCTTAGTTTGTAGATCTTAAGCTTGCGTTATTCAATAGTTTTCTCAAAGATTTGCTTTAGTTATAGTTTTAAATGTTTTTCAAAAAATATGAAAGGTCTCTTTTGAAGAAGTTTGTTTTTAGTAGCATTTGAATGTTTGAATGAAAAAGATAAATTCTTGTGAAAATAATTAGTTGTCTCATTTTTGAGTGCATTGAAACGAATACTCTTCTTTTGATTTGATTGTTAAGAAAGATTTGTGTTTTTAAGTATTTGCATCCAACTCTTTCCTAGCTAGAACTTCATTGAAGAGAAAAGATTATTTAATCATCTTAAGTGCATTTTTGTAGTGATTTTGAGTCGAGTCTTTACACTACGAGTTTCATCTCCATCACCTCTTGACTTAATCAAAAGCCAATAAAAATCACGCTTAAAATAAAATCAATCTAGCAAATTTTTTCTTTCTAGGGCTCTAATACACCAACATAGCTTAGGCTAGTATCTTGGAGTAGGGAGTAATTAACTCTCCAAGATAGTAAAACAAACAAGTAGCTTTATCTTGCGGTAGGAGAAATACAATTGTTGCATCTATGCTCTGGGAAAGCTCCTCTTAAAGGAGAAGCACGAGATCGTGTCCGAACCAGTGTGGGAATCAATCCTTCCTCATTGGGAACGACGCCATATATTCACGTATTACAAACGGTAAACCTCGGATTATTGTCGAGGAGCCTGGGGTCACTTGTTGGTAAACCTCAGATTATGTTGAGGAGCCTTCAAGGGGATTGAGCTTGCTACTCTGCCCTTGCGTGTGTATCGGATCGTAGATTGTTCCCCCAGGTATATTTGTTTCTGTTGGTAAACTTAGCGACCATATTCTCTAGGATTCTTCCTAAGGTGACGGTGGCGGGAAGATCCCACTGTACCTGGAGCAGACGTCGGCTAGACTCACTTGGATTTTCTAGGGGGTTCTCTTCACTTGAGACGATTAAGTGGAGAAACTTGTGCCAGTCTATTCATTAAGCAGGTTGTCAGGGTAATTGTTCCAACCGCTATTTCTGTATCAAACTCTGCGATGTTGGATTTCATCACCAACTAGTGTTTTCGGTCCGGAAAGTTACTGTTTGTGTGTGTTTGATCTCTTAGATTCTTTAGGCATGTGATTCAATTTGATTGGTTCTTTAGAGAATTTAGGTGGTTTTCATTGAGATTTTACTTTGTTTTCGTGTGAAGTAGTTAAAAGTCTTTAACTGTGGCTGAATTACCGAGGCATTCTTGTAGACTTCGGGGCCAATCCCCTGAGTTTGTTAATGTGGCTGAGTTACTGAGGACATCCCGTAGACTTCGGGGTCAACCTCCTGAAGACATATTGAGCCAGCTTGAAGGCTTGAAAGTCCTCGTATCTCCAAGTAGCGGTAGAAGTGGGTCACTTGAAGAAGGAGAACCTTCTTTGGTAGAATATTCTGATTCTCAACCGTTAGTAATTTCAGAAGTTACTGGTAGTATTGCATCTACTAGTGATATAGGTGAAGAATCTGAGGTATCTGAACCCGAATCTGAAGTTGCTCCTACTCCCGTATCAGAGTTTGTTTCTCCGACTCCTAGTGGTCCTAGTTCTCCTAGGGTAGAAACCGTAATTACCCAAGATCTTCCTGCTGGACTCATAGCAATTGAAGAGCTTACTATTTCGGATATCGAAGAAAGCTTCCCTTTTCCGGAAAATCGAACTATCTTAGAGCTTAGGGAGCGTGAATCGATTTTTTATAGTCCGCCTAGGAGCACTGCTTGGTACTGTTCACTGACCAATATTTTGGAAAATCCAGGACTTAGTTTTACACCACCTCGCATTTTTTATCACCTTGCACCTAGAGATCATTATCCTGCATTGAATATGTCTAGTCCGTCATCCATGTATTCCCAATCTCTGGAAGCCTATTTGTACGGCGATCCTTCTGTTCCCGCAGGGTATCAGTCCATTTCTGGTAATTTTTTGGGAGAATTTCCTCGTCCTATCGAACAAAAGTTGTTAACTGGAAGTAGTGGTACTAAACCGTTGAGTGCAAAAGAAATTCTAATGATGTCAGGTCAACCTCAAGGTGGTCAGTTACCGCCTGGGGGGCAACCTCAAGGTACTCAGTATGTGCCTAGGGGGCAACCTCAAGGTACCCAATATATGCGTGGGGGGCAACCTCAAGGTACTCAGTTTGCGCCCGGGGGACAACCTCAAGGATAGTACAACCCTACGGGACAGTACGTTCCTCAAGGTCAACCCCAGACTCAATATGTACCCCAAGGTCAACCTCAGTATCAATATGTACCCCAAGGTCAACCTCAGTATCAATGTGCACCCCAAAATCAACCTCAATATCAGTATGTACCTCAAGGTCAACCCCAGTATTAGTACGTGCCTCAGGGTTATCAACCCCAAGGTCAGTACCCATCTCAAGGTTACCAACCGCCTTTTGGTCAATCATATTATCAACACTACCCTCAACTCGGTTATGGTCCTCAATATCCTCAAGGTCCATACCCCAGAACGAATTTGGTATGGGATCCATCTCAATCTCAGTAGGTCTTGCAACCGAATGTGCAGTCGTCATCTCAACCTGGACAACCTTTGGTTGCTGGTCCATCTCAGCAACTCGTCCAGTCCACTGTTCAAACTTCTGTGCCTTTTGTAGTTTCTCAGTCCGGGCCCAGTACACCTTGTACTCTGCCTCAAACATCTGCTGCAACATCTACTCCATCTACCCCACCTTCTTCTGGAGTACCGACAGCTCTGGTTTCTACTGTTCCTGTATCTACTCCTCAGACCTCTTTACCTCAGTCTAGATCTATGGTCCAGACTTCGGTCCAAATTCCTGTAGGAAGTACGGTTGTCACTTCTCAACCTCAATTTAATCAACCTCCGTACCAAGGGCAGTATCAACCTCAATACGGTCCTGCTGCGCAGCAACCAACCTATCATTATCAATCGTACCCTGGGTATATATAGCAACAACCTCAGCAACCCCAGTATGGTCCGGTTAATCCTGGTTTTTGAGGAGGACAAAATATCCTGAATGCGATTCCCATTCCTAGTTATCCTGGATATCCTCCTCTTGGGGCTGGTTTGCAGACCCCAAGTTTCAGGGACCCTAATCGTCAGTTACCATTCATCGCAACTTTGGACTTACCTGACTTGACGCGCCTTACGAATGATCCAATCAACTATCTTCCGTATTGGCCGCCAATGCCGCATAAGTTGCCCGTGATATTTCGAAATTCGAAGGTAAACTAGGAGAGGACCCATCGAACCATGTGATGACTTATCATCTCTGGTGTGCATCCAACTCCATTGATTCTATTTGCTTACGTCTGTTTCAACGCACTCTAATTGGTCTTGCGGCCAAATGCTATATCGAATTACCGCAAGCCACTTTTTATGATTTTAGTCAGTTAGCTACCTCGTTTTTAACTCATTTTCAGTTGCCAGTCAGATATGACAATGGCACGGAGCTATTAACTTCGTTAAAGCAGTCGACGTCCACTTACATCTCAGATCATATCCATGAATGGAGGCGTCGACGACGTTTAGTGAAGGTTTATATCCCGGATCAAATCTTAGCTGAGTGGTTTGTAAAATCCTTGTTGCCTAAGATCACTGAAGATGTAGCTAAAAGCCGGCATAGTTACTGAAGAGCAAGTCATTGCTCAAGCGCAGTACCTTGACTTAGTTTACACTCAGTCGGGTACGTTACACGAGAAGATTCCCAACCTACCTAATCAAAATCAAATTGCTGCTGCTCCTTCAGGGTCTCATGTCACTGATGGTATGATTGGCATGGTGAATACTAAAAGTAAGAAGAAATCTTCTAAGAATTCTCCTCCTATAATAACCTTGCCAGATTCCCCGACAGGAGAGTCTTCCGTGGAACTTTCCGCTGACATTCACGTTGTAGAATCTTCTACAGCTAAACCAAAAAATGGTGTAAGAAGAAAGGGAAGAAGAAGAATAAAGAGAAAAATTCAAAAGAGAAACCCGGAAAAGCAGAACCCTTTGATGAAAAGCGCAAACCTCGTTATCCGTGTCTCATTTGCGATGAAGACCATTATACGAGAGACTGCCCTCATCGGGCGGAAGTTGCAAAAATCGTCAAAGGTTCCCAAACTCCTGCT
>APFE030590416.1:64507-85143 GCA_000404065.3 Pinus taeda | reverse complement strand
TTGGACAAAGGCAACATAAATTACGTTAAAGACAAAGTGCAATTCTGATTTACCTGGACAATGCTTCTACTTGGGAGAATTTCAAGATGAGGAGAGTCTCAGATGGCATGTATCAACTTAGAGTGTTTAGTGGTCAATTCCTAACAGCGGAAAACGAAGGAGGAGGCAACATGTCTGCAGAAGCGGATTCTCCTGCTGATTGGGAAACATTCCACATAATTAGGCACCATAAAACATCCTAACCGAGTGCATAACAGGGTGTTCAATGGAATGTATATGCAGGCACAATCCCAGGAGCAGCTTACAACAGATTACCAAGGAGATCTGGGTGGCATGACAATTCAGCAACCTTCCAGATGATTATAGTTGCCAATGATTTGCATGGAGATTACCAGCTTGCAAATGGATATGGCAGTGATAAAGCAAAGAAAGTTTACCATAGACATAGAATTAGCTTTATTAAAGATAAGGATTTCAAATTCCTCTCCAGGAATGGTATAAATACTGTTAGAATTCCTATTGGGTGGTGGAATGCATATGATCTGAATCCACCAGCACCTTTCATAGGAGGATCTTTACAATCTCTCAATAATGCTTTTAAATGGCAGATCATTATGGTTTAAAGGTTATTGTTGACCTCCACGCAGCACCTGGTTCACAAAATGGAATGGAGCATAGTGCCAGCAGAGATGGATCTGCTGACTGGTCTAACTCTTCAGACCATATTTCCCAAAGTTTAATTGTTATTGATTTCCTTGCTTCGAGGTGTGTATGTAGCATGTAGATTGTGCTTCCAGTTCTTTTATATGCCACGAAAAGAGGGTTTTACATCAGATTGTTGATTGTCTAGTAGACTAAAATTCATTAGAAATTGATTTTTAAGGATGGCGATATAGGAACTCAAATTTCCCAATGCACATATTTATGGATTGTCACAAGTAATTACATTAAGTAGCAATCATTAAATGTGTTCATAGAGGAGTGCATTGAATATAATCCAAGGTCCTGATGTTATTACTGTGTTCTGAGCAGATATAGTAACAATAGTATGCTCTTAGGTATTGAATTGCTGAAGGAACCTCTAGCAACAACTGTTCCTGTGGATGTTTTGGCTTCCTATTATTCAAATGACTATCAAACTGTGCAGAAATACTCTGCCACAACATATGTTATCATGTGCCAGAGGATTGGAAATGCTGATCCACATGAGCTGTATCAAATAAATGTTGCATTTTCAAATATCGTTGTCGATGTTCACTACTATAATCCTTTTTGATGATTATTTTAATAACAAGACTGCCCAAGATAATATTGACTTCATCTCGAAGAACAGGGAACCTGTGGAGCTTAGAAAAGAAATTAGAACCAAGTAAAGATATGAACACTATTTAGTCCTCACATTTCATCATCTCAAACCATTGTATCTTTTAGTATCCTAGATCAGGTTTGAGTAACTCGCACATGAAACAACTTCTTGGTGTAACTTGCACATGAAACAACTTGCTAAGAATGCAGTATCAATTAGGACTCTGAATCCAAGCTTCTCGATATGGTTCTGAGCGTGTTTGGTTCTTATTGTTCTGAATTGAGTCTCCCAAGATACCAAGGCTGTTATGAATACAGCATAAAGTTGTGTCCCATTCCCTTCAATCAATAGAATAAATGCACTGAATTTACTGTTTCATTTAATGATAACCAGCACACTAGCATTCTTCCTTCAAGGCAATGCTGACTCTATAGTGTTGTTGATTGGAAACGAGGCTATGGAAATTTAAAGGTACAGTTGGTTTGAATTGGCTTCTCCAAACCCAATGTTGCTTATGCACATAGTACATTACAACATCTTTTTCTCCACAAGCCACCAGCAAAAGAAACATATATTGCTCAATTTGAAGGGTTTAAGACATCCACTAATGCAAATTGTTTGAGATGGAAATAATGATGTTATGTGCAAATAACCAAATGGCATTAAAATCAATTCTGAGCAGAGATTGCAGAGAATAGACATCATTTCCGCAGAGAATCCATGTCAGTGAAGCAAGTGGGCTAGAGATTGCAGAGAATAGGCTTCATTTACACACAGAATCCATGTTGATGAAGCAAGTGCGCTATAAGTCCCTCATTTATGGATCAGGGGTTGAAGCCAAATTGAAATTGCTAACTTGGGAAACACTAAGTATTGGTTCTATGTTGTAAAAGGACAGACACATACTTTTTATCAGTGTGGATAGGAATAAGGGCATACAAACTGTACGACATGCAAGCAAGGATAACCCTTTTTTTTCACTTATTTAATAAACAAATTTCTTCAAGAGCTTGAAGGCACCAAATAGTGGGGCTTGAAGCATTCCAGTATATGTATGTGTGTTAGTTACTTGCTCTCTTGTAGATAGCATTGAGCAATATTCATGGCATTTTGGCAATTTCAGCGAGGGAAGGTCTGATTTCCAAATCAAACCATGAGGAATAACATACCTATTGGAACCTTCCTAAGATTGAAGTAAGAAAGTTTGATGGCACCACTGTCAAACATTGGTTCAATAGGTCAGAGCAATAATTTGCTTTTCATTGTATACGTGCACAACTAAATTCACCTACATCATTGTACATGGATGAAAACATCTTTGTTTGGATTGCAATTTAAGCTTGGTCTACGAATGTTCATAGATGGACTTCAAGCAACATTTTTTTGATCAATGTGATAATGACCACTACAATCACCTCTTCAAGATAAGATAAGCATTTCAAACAGTTGAGTATGAGATAAAAGAGGCATTTTATGGTGTAAACCAACCCATGTGCCTTCAAACATTGAGCAGGGTATTAATCACAAGACTAGTCAACACAAAATTCTTCAAATAAATACATTTACAGAAAAATTCTCAAAATATAAAAAGTTCAACAAAATTTTGTTGGGATTCCAACTAGATCAGATCACAAAAACTCTGTTTGGATCAGACCACAAAAGCTTTGTTTCAACGGGATCTCTTGTGAAACTAAAATAGTAAAACAGGGTTTTTTTTTTTAAATGCTTTGTTCTCAGCTACAGGAGGAACTGCTGAGGATAAAATTGCTGCATGAAGACGAAAAAAAAAAAAAACAACACAAAAAAACTAAGACTTCTGAAAAGAAGTATCACAAAAAGTTTAAAGGAGATCTGAAAAGGAATTATCACAAAAAGTTGATCAATGAGTCTCTGCAATCCTTTGGATTTGATAAGACTCTTGTAATTATATCTTTGTTGCCCCTGTTATGTCAGCAATGCTTATGCTTTTGGTTCTAGAACCGACCATGATCAATTTCTTCGTGTTTTAAGTAATCACTTAGACATGAACATTTTCTTTTCATATTTTTAGACAGGCCATCAAATTACCATAAATTAATTTTATTTTAACACAGAAAATGGTACATCGTCAAAGTAATATTATAACGTTCCACATATTAAACACACAAAAAGGTCAGGATGATAGGTATGCGAGAATTCATTCCCTCGAAACCGAGATAAATACTTGCTTGATGTTCAGAAATGGAACCATAATTATATTATAAAAATAACAACCAAAAAGTAATATGGGAGATGAAATGGAATCCGGAACGCATGGTTTTAGTGGTCGTTACGGGTAGGAAGGAAATATGAGATTCTCAAACTAAATAAAGGGTCCAAAATTCAAGGCCCTACACAAGCAAAATAGAGATGAAAAATAGACAACCTCACATATTGCCAAGATTTCTGCATCCTACTTTGACAAAAGTTTCCATTCCTAAGGGAAAATATCTCTAAGTGGAAGAGTCATCCAAATATATAGAGATAATAGATATGACTCTTACATTGCTATAACCTCCTCCTGAACTTAAAAAACCTTAAAAAAAGTAATGACAAATGATAATGCACTAGAGTGCATGGATTTCCATGTCAATTCTATATAGTCACCTGGGATCTTCCAAGGCCTACACCTCACGAGGCCTATGAAGAAGCAATTGGAAAATATAATTGAAAAAAAATCATCTGGAACAGCTACATCAAGCCCATTCTGAAATCAGGTAATCCCTGATCCAATGTCCAATGTGTATAGTTGGCTAGTTGAATGGTTCCCATTAACAAGAGATGGAACTTGAACTCCAAGTTCTCAATCTCACTGTTCAGACTGAAAAAATAAAATTTGGAAGCTCTCAGAACTGGTTGAGCCTAAGAAATTCCTGGTCTCTACCTCATCAACATTTGGCTCTAGGCCCCCAACTCACAAAATAAGCATCATTGCCTCCACCCATTCTTAAAGAAAAATCCTCTATGTGTATGTTCTAGTCTTAATACAAAAGCTAGAGACCTCTAGAGCTGAGTTTACAATTCTTTGTACAAAATAATTAGCACCTACCCATTGAAAGATCTCACTGTTAGGGGGCAATTTCAGTTAAGTCCATATTTTTAATTGTGCATGGCAAATAATCAGAATTGAAACTCTTCTTTTCTTGTGGAGAGGTTGTAACCATGTTGTGCAAAATTAATATTTTGTATGGAAATCTTTTTTGTTTTCCTGATTGTTCCTTAATTGTGTCCAACTGTCCGTTTTGAGTCCATAACGAAGCTAAATAAGTGGTCATGGAGCTCAACTGCCTGTGCAACCTGACAGGCCATTAGGGGAATGGTTTTTCGTTTGTCAATTGGATCCCACCTAAGGAGAACTCTGCTAAAAGGTGCCCTAAAAACAAAAGTTGGTCACACCTTGTATCTTAGGGTAGAAAATCTTGAGGCCCAGTAACAGTCCACATTTCTTTCAGGGGTCAGGGAAAGTCAACAATGGCACAGGAATCGTCAATCCCTACTAGGCACACACAACAGCATGAGAAATGTAGCCATCAATGGGCTGTAAAAATAATCTTTGCAGGCAGAACTCCCATCCCAGGATAACTTCTTTGGGTCATTCCTAGATCTTTCCCTTACCAAATAAAAACAGAATCTGAGCAGAAAAATTTAACTTAGACGAGAGAAGTTTGAAATCTACGGTGTGTACACTTATATAATGACCTCTCTTATAAATTAAAAGACAGTTGCCCTGTAAATAATTGAAGACGCAATTGGAGACGGTACAAGTTTATAGGGATTGACTATCGAGCATGAATCGTCTATATTTTGTCCTCAAAATAGATCCTATCAGTATATGTGTGGCAATCACTGCAAATTGCATGCCTTGAGGTCGATACTGCGTTAAGATACATGGCTACGAATTGCTAGAATTGTGCGTCTACAATTGCTAGGCTTGCTCTATGACAGAAAATGACCCTACCCTAATGCTTCTCTGGACCAATCAAGACAGAAATTAATAACCAAATATTTTGCCTTAACTAAGCTAAATTTGACTCAAATTAAATATATTTGCCAGGATCCCGTGTAGCTGACAAACGTCAACAGACAAAATATATATAGAAATAAAGAGAAACGAAGGAATAAACTCACGTTGGCAAATTGTAGGCCACTGGAATAAGTCCCCCGTAAGGAAAAGCCGTGAATGGGAGAACAGGAACAGCATAGATCCCACCTTACTGGTGTTGTTGACCTTGACCATGATCTTGTGCTGGAAAAGGAAAAACCCAAGAAATGGCGCTGGATACATCATTGGCAATAATGGAGCCCCAAAGTTGGCTGCCTCCGCTCCCACTAAATTAGGGTAGAACGGAAACCCAGAATTCTGAAAAGCCTCAGGAAATGCCCTTGATGGTTCTTCTACTGTCTCTTCTTTCAACGAAGGGGACGTCTTATTACTGTCGGTCTGATTACTGTCGGTCTACTCGTTTCCTGAAAATGGCCAGATGTGCTTCATTCGAGATACTATCCACGAAGCCATTGAGGAAAATTTCCGAAATTTTCTTCCATAAGAGACTAGAATTTGTCTTTATCCTCTGAGGTTGTTTTCTTACTCCTGTGCTTTTCTAATTTATTTATCTACAATTAACAGAATCGAAATTAGGATTGGGTAACTCCTGACCTTCGCAATAAACCAGAAAATTACCGAGCCCCTGAGGGGATTGCGTAAGATCAAAGTGTGGATATTTTATTTTTGGTTGGTTTTTGGGGATTCATTAGGCCTAGTATATTGCAGGTGGAGTGACCGAGTCCTGAATGAAGGCTTGGCTGAAGAAACCTTTCATACAACCCTTCTTATCAACCAGTTAGGGCATATCCTGCTCATAACCAAGTCTTTGCTAATGGAATCCACAGAGTAGCACGGCAGTTTGTCCAAATCAGGATCTAGACAGTGGACCAAAAATCGAGCCGATGCGCAGTCGATGATGGAGTCGCAAAGCAATAACAACCGCTGCAACAGCGAGGTTGAGGGTTTGATCCCTGTAGATAGTGGGTTTTTGAGAGATTGCGGTTCTTGGAAGGCTTGGGAGCGGTGATCGAGGTTTGGGATTTCTTGAGGCCGAGCTTCCATCTGCCAGAAGAAGACTCGGGTGCCTTCGCAGACGGATCCTTGGCAACAACATTGGAGTTCACTGGAACCGAACTCAGAACCACAGGATTGTTATCAGGAATCATGGGTTTCAGAAACTGGAAAGGAAGAAGCTCGTCCTGATAAAACAATTAAATCTGTCTATATAAGTTGCACCCATTCCCGTGGCTATTGAAGTCTGTTCATTGCATATTTATAGCATTAAAGGATGACCTCCTGTAGCAGTTTGCAGCCTTGAAAATCTCTAATGTCTAGCAGAATCGAATATCCTCATCTCTGAAATATACGAAGTTTGTTACTTTGACTGTCACAGTATAATTTCTGATGATATATATAATATATATATATATATATATATATATATATATATAATAATATTATATATATATAAGCCAACTTCATTATCATAAAGCAGTAGTCCAAAATTAACTCATTACGGTGACAGTATAGAGGAATATTGAAGATTCAATTCCTTTCCACTTCAATAAGAAAAAGGGATTGAAGACGGATTAGTGATTGTTTTGCTAGGTGACTAATAATTTTATGTGTTGAATGAATGATATTTAACTGACATTTTCTTGTTTCAACTCAAAAGGCAATGCCAAAGGTGTTAACCACAACAGCTTAACAGCTACGAGGTCAGAGGTTCAAGCCCTCCTTCTAGCGATATTTGGGGTTTAGTGGGCTTTGAGTCCAGATTTTGAACCAAATCTCTGATACCATGTGTAAGAACCCGATTCCAATTATTAGAGCCTCAACCTGTTATACACTAACAGATCTATTTTCCTGTTAATTTAAAAGTAATAAAAGGGGCTTGCTGACCTTCTCACAAAGCTTTAAACATTTAACATCTTATCATTTTATCATAAGCAACATAAATTAAGGTGAGCATTCCATTGATATCAACTTAACAAGAGTAGTCCATGGAAAAATACCTGTTCCGGCGGTTGATGATGATACCTTTGTCTTATAGCTCCAGTTGAATGCTCATTCTCACCGACCCAACCGGATTTACCTCCCAGCCAACTAGGAAACAAATTCCTAGCCCAGGAAACCTCCACAGGTTCCCTAGCCCTCCGTGCCCAAGTCCAACCAGATATAGTGTGTCCTCAAGAAGAATGTGCAAAACCAGATAACAATAATTTCCTCCTCTCAAACCCAAGAAACCTCCATAGGTTTCCAAGGTCTCCCCAAAATCATAACAAGTCCAATCAATCACAACCAACCCCCATAATCATAAGCAAGAACCCAACCTTCCCCAAAACTCCCCCTTTTCTTCCTTCTCCCTTCCCTTTTCATATCCTCCTTCCCTTCTCCATCTCAACCACCTCTAATTACTGTCATTAACTTCTCATCCATCCTTATAGTTGACTTCTCTTCTCCCAAGTAAGCTAGGAGTACATTTGGAAAAGTGAGATGAATATAAAATTAAGAATTTAATGGGAAAGGATCATGTCTTCTCCCAAGTAAATCTGAAAAGTACATTTGGGGATGTGAAATCAATATATATATATTGATGATAAGATGGAGAGGACTATGTCTTCTCCCAAGTAAATGTGAAGGTACATTGGGGAATGTGATATGTAATTATATGGAGAGGACCATGTCTTCTCCTTAGTAAATGTGAGGGTACATTGGGGAATGTGAGATGTAATTACATGGAGAGGACCATGTCTTCTCCTTAATGAATGTGAGGGTACATTGGGTAATGTGAAATGAATACACATATTATGAAATAATGGAAGGAGACCATATCCTACCCAATATTCAATTTGAGAAGGTAAGTGGGGAATTTGAATAATGGAAATCATGAATTTTATATTAGACCAATATTTTTCAATATTTTCAAGCTAATGTAAATATTAACAAAATTTGTAAGATAAGATTTAAGTGGGGCATTACACTCCCCACCTAAGAAATTACAAGTTTCAAGGAGTAATCCAATGATACACTATAGACTTAAAGAATAAGAGGTCTCATCACGAGCTCACTTATCATGATCATAGAGATTATAACTTGCTGACATTGCCAAAACTGCATACCAAAATAGGGAAATGACTCAAGATTGTTGAAATCAAAAGACAAGGGGTCTCATCACGAGCGAGCTTGTTCAACAAAGTTATAAATCAAGTGAATGGCACTGTCATAATTTGGCTACCAAACCAAGACATTGTTCTTTAAGAATTAAAAGAAAACAAAAGCAATAAGTGTGGATATGGATTTATCTTTGAAAATTGTATACTTCCCGAAGTAGGGTATAGAATCATTATTGGGTAACAGGTAACCTTGTCAAGGCTATGAATGCATGTTAGTAACAGAGGCTCTATCTACGACAAATGAGCATACTTAAAAATGATCTACATAGATGTCTTTGTTTTATCTTTATAAACCAAGTAGTGGTTGATGTAAATACAACGACTAGCTTTGGGAAGAAAATAATCAGAATTAGCACGAAAGAAACAAACTGCCATTAATGGCTAAAAGCATGATGCACTTTATATTTCTATAATAAAGTTTTATTTTCCAGAGAACTTTTCTGTTTTGGAAGTTTTAGAAAATTCAAAAGATAATCATAGATAACTAGTTCTTCCTAGTGAATCGCCAATTGTTGTAGCTTGCAACAACCCCCATTTTTATTTAGTATTAGTAATAAAACTAAATAAATGGGGACCCTTCTAAAATAATAAAAAACTAGCACTTATAATTCTCTTCGAATAAAACACACTATCATAAACTTAGGAAAAACATCTGCAAAACCAAAAATCTTAAAGTTTTATGGTAAGTTTCAAATAAAATCATTCTCCTAACAATAAGCATCGCATTGCAAAAGGATAATAGAGGATATCATATAAACAAACTTTCAAAATTGCGAAAATGGGATGATGTGAGATCGCGCACCTTACAGATTCATCACACATCACAGATGTCATATGTCGCAAGCACCACCTAAGATAAAACATCTTGATCCGGCGATATGCGATAAAGGCATCTCGCAAATCGCATCTCACAGTCGCATAAAGAAATAAATGATTATTAACAAAAAGGATTAGCGATATGGCGATCTGCGATATTGTGAAGCAAATCGCAAAATCACTTTATTGTAGATCAACAAGGCTCATTGTTCAATGAAATATTTCTCGTAATCCGATACCGAGTTATGGGCATTAATGTCAACTTAGTGGTTTATTGATGATCATTTATGAAAAAAGATTTAGATCTGATCAAAAAGGTTGTTTCACATAGGGTGACATATTTGATATGATTTTGAAATTAAGAGCTTTCCTGTCACCTTATCACTTACCATTATTCTTTCCTTACTTGTAAATTTGCAGGAGCGGCAAGCAAAATAATATATAGAGCAGTGTATAGAATGTAATGGGGAAGAAAGGAAAAACTCCAGTGGCTGAAAAAACAGATATGATGCCCTTATTCACAGACACCACCTGTACTAGAGAAACTGGCATATCCACTTGGGAAAGCATGTATAGTTTGCTGGAAGAAGAAAACCCCTGAGTTATGGAAGTTACAGTTACAGTAGATGCCCACAACTCACCTAAAGCATCACTTACTGAACTTGCATTCTCATTCCTGCACCGCATAGCAGCAAGGCCTAAAATACTCCCTTATACAAACATGGTCAAGTGGGTATTGGATAGCGCTGATATAACAGATAGGAAATTCAAGCCTTGGAGCCAGGAGCTTAGATTTAAGACTTATGTATCATTTACTAGAGCCACAAGCAAGCTACAACAAGCAATTCGTGGAGAAGTTTGCCAAAGAAAACGAAGATTTGGCAGAATGCACCAAGAACTGGTCGGCAAAGGAAGAGCCATTGAAAAAGGACAAACATGGTATGTACAATACTAGTTCCCTCTCCTCCCCATATTGTTTTGTTGCTGCTATGCTATGTAGGCTATTTGGAAGGCTTGACATCAACAAATTTTCATCTGAGTGGCTACCCCTATTAGATGCAGCCATTAACGCCACTATTATGGATTGGGCCTAGATATTGTCTAATAATTTAGCCTCGGCTATTTGGAACTATAGGTCTAAAAGATCTCCCTCTCAGAGGATTTATCCTCCTTTCTTTTTAGTTGCTTATGCCATGGATACAATTTGTTTTGTTTCTAGATTTCCTCTAATGGGTTGGAAGTGGACTATACAGAATCCCTTGCCCATTCATGTCTACAATAAGGAGTTGTGGGATTCCAAGTTTATCCCATATTTTCACAAAATTTGTCATAGAGTTATGTTACCTCTTCATAGAATGTTGTATAATAAAGACGCCCTAAGATTTTCCCCCGAAGTTGAAGTTGATATTCTCCCTATCGTAAGATGGTTTGGCGAAGAGTTTTTCGCTTACATTAGAGTATTTGGAAGCATTTCTTTCCCTCATGTGCTACCCCTGTATATTCTTGATAAGTTATTGGCCCGTGAAATTGCCTAGCAGACCTGCGGGGTTGGAGGAATGAGCAAAGAATTGAAAGACAAGAAGAAGGTTGTCTGGCAGCAATTCCTTGTGGCCTGCAGGGCCTTTTCACTATTTTATTTAGGTCATTCTTTTAGAGAAGTAGACAACATGTTGAGTCTACGACTGTTTAAATTTCCAGGGAGATAATTCAATCCTTTTGATGTAATTAAGAATTTTACTATGGCTATCAAAATAAAGGTATTCACTAAAGAAGATGATCTCTTTGATGACATCTTCCAATACAAGAACACACTAAAAGACATTTTTCATATGGCCCAAATTCAATTTGGCCCAGCAAAATTCCAAGAATTCAAACTCTACAGAGAGGATATTAGCAAACATCCCCTTGGATAAGTTTCTCTTAGAATAAATAAGGGAGCCAACTCCCAGCATCAGTTTAAGTGGAAGCTCGGGTACAGACAAGTCTAGATCTAAGTCTAGAAAAGAATCACCAGAACGCTCTAAACAGTCCAAGAGTGAGCATAATAAAATTGAAGGGCCAGTCAGGGATACTACCCAATCTAAAGAGCACCCAGAGCAACAGGTTTAGTCGACACCACAAGTGAAGGTTCCCGCTCCCCTCATCTAGCCACCAAAGCCAGTGAGAACTAAGATGGATAAAGAGTGGGAAAAATTTAATGAACTGATCAATACCGAGGAGTAGACCATGAAGACACCTAAGAATACAGTGTAGATAATGACAAATATGGTCATTGAAACAATCATCAATGCTCGAGAAACGGAGCATATTACCATGGTCCCATCATCTCAAATCATGCTGAAGATAGAGGAGATTCTTCTTCTAGATGTATTTTATAGTTTGTAGCACAAAGCAATGGTAAGAAGACAAAGAAGGAAACGAAAATTAGATAGCATGCTCTCACCTGAGGTAGAGCAGCTAGATGTCCGTTGGTGAGACCCTACCACTAATCCTACAGAAAATTTGACTAAGTTATCCCAGTTCACAGGAGCCTATGCTTCTGCTACTATCGATAAAGTGTCCAAGGTACAACTATTGCTTAAGGATAGTTTGCAACAATAGTTACATCAGGCTAGCACCAACCGAGAAGCAGAAGAGAAATTAGAAAAATTACAACAAGGATTTCAATAGATGCAGCTGGGGTATCAGAGCAATTTGGCCAAAAAGGAACATCAATTACAGGCCATGTTAGAAATGCATAAAGATGACCCTAAAGTCATATAATTTGTCTCAGAAGCCCTTGCCTTGAATTACCAACTCTTGCAACAAGAAGAGGCACTCTACCAAAGAATATCGCAATGGAGCTCCCATTGCGAGATGAGTGATAAAAAATTACAAGTCAAGTCATGGACTTGCGACTTGATTATGATTTAATTGATAAGAAAATTTCTGATTATTTGATTTGGTAGGAATCGGAGGAAGGCAAGAAAGCAGGCTTGCTCAAAATTAACGAAGCCTACAAAGAAATGTTGTTCAATAAGTGGGATGCACAGATTAAAAAGGAAAAACAGGCAGCGGAAGAAGTAGTGACAGTGGCGAGAAACTTCATTGTTTGTGTCAATGAAAATATGCATAGAGAAAACATAATATCAGAAATTGCTCTGGGATTTCTCCCAAAGGCACAGCAACTGCAGACAAGCCGGAGACAGAAAGCTGAAGAAAAGGCAGAGTCAATTAAGAAGTTAACCAAGTTGAATTGGGAAACTTACTGACAGTACTTGGTTAAACTGCACAATTAATGCATGACTCTGAAATGCCTTACAAATTCTGTCGAAAAGATAGTGCCAGCACTTGCCGATTCTGTTTTCACAAGACAACTAAAATTGGAGGTCGGCCAACTGATGCTCCTGAAGCTGATGTTGAATGCTTGCAATCTCAGAGAACAGATGCATAATTATTTTTCAGATACAATTTTAGTTTTATTTTGAATTATTTTTTGCCTTAAGTGAGGACGGTCATTTGAACCTCCTCCTATATTTTTTTAATAAAATATTTTTAGTCTTTAGTTAGTAGTATTTTAACCCCTCTCATGCATTTAGAGAGGGGTCTAGAAATTTTTCAAAAACATTTCTTCAGAACATGCACTTCTGCACCCTGTGAGGAGGTTTTGATGAATGAATGGAATGAGATTTATTGATATATGTGTTTAACGTCTGCTACTGAAATGCATTTCTATACTCTTAATAGATATTGAATTAGGAGAAGATAAATCTATATTGTTGAAACTCATGAGTAGGACTTGTTATCAATGGTACTTTTATCTCTTAATGATTTCTTCTTATGTGTCAAGTAATATGTTATGTTCAGTTGTTTATATATAAAAGCTTGAATGTTTGAGTTATCATTTGGCACTTTTGTATGGTGGTGACTATTCTGTTTATGCTTAAATGTATGAATAACTTATTATGCGATATGCTTCTCACAGTTGTTTTGGCTAATTTCTTATATGAAACAATTCATTTTTAATGAATTCTTTTCTTGTAGCAATTGAATGATCTTTATTACCAATTGCTGTTAGAAATTATTTTAGATCGAATAAGTGAAAAGACAATTTCTGAGGTAATTTTAGAATTAGATATTTCCGTTTATTAGAATGATATTGCATGTTTTAGATTAGATTTAGATTAAATGCATTCTAGGTAGAAATCTTTTAGAAAGGAAAACATCAATTCTAATCATCATCACAAACAAATTAGGAAATTGGTCGCATTATCCCCAGTCGGGCCCACCATCCCAAATGGAAAAGGCGCTACTTTCAAGGTCTGGACTGGGTGGGTATCCCCCTTGTTGTAGACCCAATTTTTGGGGCTTCAACAGTGCTAAAGGTAATTACCAAAGTTAGAGGGGCTCAGAGAATTTCTCTGACTTTTGGAGGGACCAGACCCTCAGCCCAATAATTTGTAATGCTTAAGTGCTTAAGCCTCTTCATCAATATTCACTCCCATTCATAATTTATTCATTTCCCTAATAAATCTTTTACTTAGCGAAAATAAAACACTTTCCATATAAACCCTCATATTCACTTAGTCTAAGTTTTTATATATATATATATATATATATATTATATATATATATATATATATTATATATATATATATATATATATATATATATATATATATATATCTATATAATATATATATATATATTTTAAACTTAGCGCGCATTTCACAAAGTCATATTAACCACTAATTCATATTATTATATAATTCCCCCATATAAAGGTTACCCACTCCTGTATTATTATAAATATGAAAATACCTGAAATTTCTATATATCCCACCCCTCGGTTAAATATAAGCATAATAACACTCATAAATGGGATTAATTAACTAATCCGTAGTTAATTAATAACCCGACCCCTGCCATGCTAAAACAAGGATTAATTAATCCCCTTGATTAATTAATAACTTTTTGGACAAATCAAAACACCCCTGATATGATTATCTCCTTTAATTATATTGGGCCTGCCCTCAGTTAACCTTATGCCACTTCACCTCCCCGACAGTTGTCCGATCGGATCGTGTAGATTTGATGGTCATCGTGCATATCGCACGGGCTCCGTGGTCGACCTTTAGCGTGCGATAGAGAGTGGTTTCATAAATAGTACCTGTGCTATGTGTCAAACATTGTATGGAATCGCGCGACCCCTCCTAGAAACCACTTCCCACCCATAAGCAGTGTGATGAAAACCACTTACCACCTCCCACTACCGACAAAACATCAAATCACTTCACTACTAACATCATCTGTCCAAATCCTGAACCCACCAAAAGCTTTGAATTTGTATAAAAGCAAAGTTAAAAAGTTTTTCATCCTTATTTGACAAATGTATGCATGCAACCTAAATGTTGAAGTCGACCATCTCATACACCCAACCGCCACCCACCCTCAAACTTGCAGTTCGACGCCGCTCCAAGTCTACCATTTGCACCCAGTGAACCTGCATTCCATTGCCCGTCACTAAAAACAAGTATTTACTAGTTTCCGTCCAGAAACCCTGTAAATACTTGCTTTCCTCTGTAATTGATTTGAAAAAACCCAAATTTCATTATAATTCAGTTGCTGAATTTAGAATTCAAGATTCCCAAGACCCTCTATTTTCACCAACGCCACTTAAAAAACCCCATTTTCCTTTCTGAATCCACAAGAACCAGAATGGAAACCCTTTGTTCCTCAGTATAGCACCTATCACTACCCCTCATCGAGACTTGGATTATCTACCCTTAGCAGATAAAGATTTTCAAATAAAAGACCTTGTAACTGAAGACAATCCCCTGAAAGTATTTTGTCAATGCCAGGACAATTACCTATATAACTCTAATCCCATAGGACTTTGGGAATCAAATCTCCGAAGGTACGTGCTCCTCTCTGTGTGTATTTTCCCTGACATTATCCATCAATGTCACGCCAATTACAATCCCACCCTCAGAGCAATAATGTCCTCCAATCAAACAAGTCTCTTCACAGTTACCACAGATTCAATCAATGAGATGCTTTAGTTTTAGCCCAGTCAAGACCTCACCCCCATATCATTGGAGGATTTGATTATTGAGTTGGGCCATAACCCAAAGGACATCAAAGCTGCAGAGGGCCTCATAAAGAAAAAGAATGAAGATATAGTTGCCCTGAGAAAGTTGTTGAAATTGCCACCACTTATGCAACCACAGACTGCTAAAGTAATCAAAAAGAAGAAAGAAGAAGAGCTTATGGACTTGGTCCTCAAGCTAAATGAGCAATTAAAGGAGACATAACAAGAATTAGAGAAAACGCTACAAAGCAGGCAGAGTGAGTCGACCTCTCAACCTCAAAATGTAGTACCAGTGGTTTCTACAGCAATCCCTTCTACATTGGCAACTGCTTTAGCACCAAATGTCCCTTTAACAACAGCTGAAACTTTAGAAGTAACAGATACAGGTACATCATAGGCAGGAACTTTAAATCAAAGCACAGAAGAATTAATCAAGTCCATGGAGGAAATGAAGCTCTAGATCACTGAACTACAAACGGTAAAGGAGAAATTCATTACTTTAGAACAAAAGTATGATGTGTCAAAATTTAATTTTGCTGAAGAGGTAAGGAGAAACAAAGGCTTGACTCAACGGGTTAAACACTGGAGAATTGTCTTACATTTTTAAAGCCTTTGACTGACATCAAAAATATATTATGGACCAATATCATTGAATCAATCAATGATATTTGGTCATCAATTCAAATCATTTTTGAACAAATTGACTTGGCGAAAGCTACTCTCCAAGAGATTGAAAAAACTAAGGAATAACAAGGAGGGAAGCCTGAAGAGGCTATCAAGTCAATAAACTTTCTAAACAGCAGAAACATGTATCAGTTAGAATAGCTAAACATTGAGGATAGGACTAGAACTATCCTTGAAATAAAGAAAGTACTGACCAAAAGGACTTGAATGCAAAACCTGGAATGCAAATGTCAGAATGTACAAGAAGACATAGATGAATTTATGGGGAAATTTAGCATTTTACAAAGTAAATGGCTTCCAAGTCCCTTAGTAATCAATGACAAGCTAATGAGGCAGGATGATTATGTCAACAAACTATACTAGTATGCTAATAATCTAGCCAGTTCGTCTGCCAGTTCATCTGCACTCAAGACATTGCCCACGGGAAGAGTTTTTTATGATAGTTTGGAGAACCTGTTTTATATTAAGCATGAAGTAAGGAACTTGTTTCCAGTACAGCCAAATTTTGTAAAATACACAGAAGCAGATGAAATCTTCAAAAAACTAAGAAGGACGAGAATACCAAGGGATGATTAGTGGATCAATATGATAGACATTTTATAATTTACCATGGTAAAAAGTAAATTGAAGGATTTATCATAGTCAATTTTGGTAAATAAGGATGAAAGAGGATAAGACAGGTAAAGAGTATCAGTTACAGGTAAAAGAGTATCAGTGAAAAGCAAAAATCAATCAGCCAACACAAAATTACGAGCAAGACAACAAGATGCACATTCATAGGACCTGCCTCTAGCTCCTTCAAAAAAAACAGGGACACCAACCAAGCGGTTCATATTCAGTTTCTACTTTCGAGACCATCTGTCTCTACATTCATGTAAAAGATATTTGATTTCCCTACAATATGTCTCTCTTTGTTAGGAGATATTTTGATATAAATTTTGATAAGTACTTCCTCATTCAAAGTACTGAGGGTGGATTCTTAGAAATTTCTATAGACTCTTTATTTTGGAATAGAAGTGCTATTGAACAACTATTATATGGCTTGTTGGACAAAGTAATAAAGCAAAGGACTTTTACAGGATTCTTGTGTCAAACAAGAAACAAATAAGTATTCTATATCTTATGTTTTTATAGTTTTCTTGTTTAAATATTCATATGTGTTCCATATCTGAATGATAAACAAAAAAGTATATTTCAGAAAGTGCTTTACTGCATTCTGTCTTTAAAATCGTTTATATTCTTAATATTTTCTTCCAAGCTATCATAGGTAGGGAATTCTTAATTGCTCCCTGCTTTTATTTTAGCATTGTGGCCATTTAACAAAGAATTCTCAGTTGTTTTTTGTTAATGATCACCCACTTTCCCTAATTTTGAACTTTGTTGAAGGATTCTTAATTACCCTTCCTCCTTTTCAAGACCATTTCACCTCTTTAAGCTATCATTTGTATCTTGTTTAGCTATCTTGCCCTGTGAAGCCCTCATTTGTTGAATCAATCTGATCCAGTTAAGCCATCCTCAGTTGACTCCATAGCCCAAAGACCTAAAATAGCTTGTTCTATCCATCTGCTCTTGAATTCCACCACCAAACAAAATCAAAACCCCCAAGCTTTCATAACTAGCCTAATATCTCACTAAACAAAGCTAAATCATAAAGAGAGAGCCCTCTCTAAGTATACATTGGCTAGATTCTGTACTTAAAAGATTGGTTTGTGGTTACCTCGGACCCCTTTCCTTCTTCTAACAACTTCAAGGAAAATCTGAGTGGTAATATAGACAAAATAACTTTCTTATGTAAGAGCATCATCAAAAGAATGATAGTTAAGTGGATGTTGTTTAAATATTCAAAGAAGAATATTACTTACCATATATTTCATTTAATTTTTATTTTCTAAACCATCTTTATTTTGGAAGTTTTTAGAAATTTCAAAAAACTCTCAAAGATAACTGGTTCTTCCAAGTGAATCGCCAATTGTTATGCTATTCAACAACTACCCATTTGTTAATAGTAGTAGTCAATATTACATTAATAAATGATGACCCTTTAAAAAATCCTTCCAAAAATAAGTTTAGAATTTAGGCATTTTCCTTATTAAATTTTGGAATAAAACAAGATATCAATCAAAAACCTTTTCAAAAGACTAGTAAATGTATGCCTTTCCCGCATATCGCACCATCAAGTGTGATTGAAAGCCTTGCTAATCGACCAAAACTAGCGAAAAGTGATCAAAAGAGGACTCCGTGCTAAACACTTCAAAACTAGTACATTTCTTATATAAACTAAGTCCTAAGGCATTTCTTATTAAAACTAAGGCCCACATCGCATATCGCTATTTTTAGAAGGCACACCTTAATGAGTTACCTTAAAATGTGCGAGATGCGAAATTGCAATGACAACATTTCCCTTATCGCATCGCATTTCAGACATTTAAAAGAACACCACAAACTTACCATCTGTCGAGATAGCGAAATGTGATTGAGACTCAGACCCACTCTTGAGATACATCACAAATGAGTATTTAGGTTCGCTGCTTAATAAAAGGGGCTTTACACAAGAAAACCTAACACATAAGCTATGTTTTGGAAATAATAGTAAATGGCCCACATCTCGCATCTTGCAAAAATGAAAGAAATGATAAGGAAAGTGTACAAACATAATGTGATAATGTGATCTGTGATATCGCCTCACAAATCACAAAATTGGCATTTTCGCAATTTAAAGGCTCGCCACCCTAAAAAACTTTCTTCCCAACTTACGATGCGGACATTAATGAGCAATAAAGCTAAGAGATAACAAACCATTAGTGGGCATTTAATAAAGGTTAATGGCATTTATGTGTGAAAATTCATTCAACGTGATACAATATCTTCTCACTTGCATTCAAATAAAACTCCTTTCTTATCACCTTTCAAGTTATCTATATTATTCCATCTTACGTTCATTCTTATCTCTATATATCCAATAATTGTTGTTTTTCTCCATTTGCAAGAAAAATCAACAAAAGGAGTCTTTGAGAGCAATGGAAAAGAAGGGCGAGGCAGTTGTGTTTGAGAAATCAGAAATGACTCCTTTATTCATAGATACTATGTGTATCAAAGAAGGAGGAACCTCTACGTGGGGAATCATGTATGATTTATTAGAAGAAGAGGAACCAAGGCCTCTGGAAACAAAGGTCACAGCTGACGGTAATGTTTCCTCAGATGCTTCCATTTTAGACGGCATGCTCATTTCTGCATCGCATAGCCACACGACCAAAGATAATCCCTTATACAAATATGGTTAAGTGGATAATTGATCAGGTCGATATCTCAGACATAGAATTTAAGAATAGCATCCAAGAGGTTATGGGGTCTCTTTCACCAGACAACCTACGGCTTATGTACCACCTACCAGAGCCACAAATGATCTACAAAAAAAGGTTCCTCAAGAAGTTTGCTAAAGAGAATGAGAAACTGGTCAAAAAATGAGGCATGATCAAAAAGGGCAAAGTCGGTATGTACTCTACTACATCTATTTCTTCCCCTCATATTTTTGCAGTAGCCATGTTATGTAGAATGTTTGGCAAGCCTGATAGCACTAAATTTTCCCTAGAATGGTTGCCATTAATAGATGTAGTCATAAAAAAAAACCATAATGAATTGGGCTCAAATTTTGTCTGATAATTTAGCAAAGGCGATAATAAATTATAGGAGGAAAAGGAGTATCTCTTCGAGGGTTAACCCTCCATTTTTTATGAGTGCATATGTGATGGATACAATCTATTTTCATTCAAAATTTCCTTCCATGGGATGGAAATGGACTGTGAAGGATCCACTTCCCATTCATATATATCATAAGGACATGTGGGAGTCTCAGTTTCACCCCCATTTCTACAAAAAAAATCATGGAGTCATGTTGCCTACCCATAAACAAGTTTACAACCAAAATTCCCCTAGGTTTTCTAAGGAAGCCGAAGTGGATATTCTCCCAGTGGCTAGATGGTTTGGTGAGGAAACATTCACATATATCAAAGTATTTGGGAGCATTGCCTCATCGCATGTCCTCCCATACTATGTCCCAGACAAATTGATGGCTAGAGAGATAGCCTACCAAACAACAAGTGAGGGTGGGCCGAGCAAAGGATTAAAGGAGTAGAAAAGGCCATTTGGCCTACATTTTCGTTGCAGTGTGGAGCATTTGTACTGCACGATTTTGTTGGGTTGTGTTATATTGTTTCCACATAGTTAACAGGGGGTTTGAGGGGTACCCGCAACCCCACTTTATGGGGTCCGGGGCAACACCCCGGAAAATTTTGGTTTTGGACCCTATGTTAGGTTGGGTGGACCCACCTATGGTTTTGTGCATGATTTTCGCACATCTTTTTTGGACGTGGTGGTTTTCGATCCATGGTATTGGATGCGATGGTTTTTTGGTCCATGGTATTGGACGCGATGGTTTTCGGTCCATGGTATTTGATGCTTCGGCATGTATAAATATTTATTGTAACATTGAAAGGAACATAATGAAAAATCAAGCTGGTAGTC
>APFE030590416.1:34768-60159 GCA_000404065.3 Pinus taeda | reverse complement strand
CGTAACCCCACTTTATGGGGTCCGGGGTAGCGCCCCGGAAAATTTTGGTTTTGGACCCTATGTTAGGTTGGGCGGACCCACCTATGGTTTTGTGCATGATTTTTCGCACATGTTTTTTGGACGCGATGGTTTTCGGTCCATGGTTTTGGACGCGATGGTTTTCGGTCCATGGTATTGGATGCTTCGGCATGTATAAATATGTATTGTAACATTGAAAGGAATATAATGAAAAATCAAGCTGGTAGTCCCGGTTTTGGGATCCAGTGGGAAATCTCTGTGTATATGTGTTTTATGTGTTATGCTCTCGCATTTTTATTTTTCCTGTGATTTAGAATTCGTATGCAGATAATTTCTGTACGAGGATAAAACCTACAGATTTTGGGCATGCATGCAAAAAAGTGGAGATAATGAAATCTCTAAAACTACCTAAATTTCCAGGAAGGCAGTATGACCCAAATGGCACTGCCAATACCTTCACCACCCTGATGAAAGTAAAGGCATTCAATCATGAGGAAGATGCATTTGATGACGTCTTCCTACATAAAGAGACATTCACAGAGGTGAAGCACATGGCATCACTACTTTTGAACCCAGAATAGCTTGAAGCCTTTCATGAGTACAGAGAAAGGAGATTGTTAAAGGTCCCATTGTACCAATTACAGTTTGAACCAATAAGGGAGCCAACTCCCAGGGTAAGCCTAGAAGAGAGCTCTAGAGAACCTTCTAAAGATGATTCCAAAGCAGAGTCCTAAGAGAAGTCTACCAGGGAGTTAGAACACTCAGAACAACAGTGATCTGAAAATGGAATGTACTTGTTTAAGGGTGCAAGGTATCCATTTTCAATAATTTCAAATGTGAGTTATACACTCCAAGTGACCTCTAAAAAGGTGAAAACTTCTTATTTCTTATACACAGATAGATTGTAGGGGAATTCACCAGACATGTCACCTCTAAAGAGAGGATGAGTTCTAGAGGCTACCTGGCCCTCTACATGCTCTGCCTAAATAAAGAACAAAGTAAACACTTAGAAGTCTTTGACATACACATACTTGAAGTTTGATGTCTTGCGGAATAAGATAAATAACTTTTTGGAGTTGAATAGGTGATTATGTGTGGATGCAAGTTATGTATATTTGTTGTTTTACACTTTATATCAGTTTTGTTTAGCATGTCATCTTCAGCAAATAAAGACATCAAAATGATAAAGCAGTTCACCCCTTCTGGGATACATCTGTTGGACCAAGCATCTCCAACTAGGCTTGTCCTCTTGTATTAAAAATGCTACAAAGGCTAATACAAGAATATGAATGTCTCGAAAGACAAATCTGAATGTAAATACAGAATCAGAAGATAGGAATTAGCTAAACATGCTCTTTCCCAAGCACTAAATAGTGAAATTGTACTTGATACAGTACTTTCCCCAATTGGCCCTAGTGGCACTTTAAACTTTCATGGAGAATTTCGAGGTGAATATGACCTCAATTGGTTTTGAAACCTCTCCCATTAGACTCAGAAGGTCAAAAATAGCAGACATAGGCTTTTGAATCACCAAAAATGGATGAACACAGCCCCCAAACAGCTCAAGCACTGAAACGGCCCTAGTGGCCCTGAAAGCTCCCCTGAAGCTAAACAGTGAGAAGAATGTCTCAATAGGCAAAACGAGCTGTAGAAATGGATTCATAATGCTGAATTCCTTCAGAATGTACCTTCGTTCCACATTCAATGGCTACACAATTCCCAATGCAGCTCCCAAACTGATTTGGCCCTTGTGGCTCCTGGAACTTCCACGAAGCAAAAACACCTACAAATGACCTCAATTAGCTGTAAAACCTATGCCAGTGGCTTCAGAAGGTTGAAGAGACCCAAAATTTAAAAAAAAAAAAAATGTCCAAAAAGGACTTTCCTAGCCAAAGTTATGGCTCATTAAAGTTTCTCCAGTTTGCCCTAGAAAAACTCCAGTTAAAACTGGCTAATTGCCAGATAACCCCGCTAAATATGGGGTGTACGCTAAATTTGGCGCCACCGCCAACAGATCCGCTAAATCTACCATAACCATTAGATAAATTGTCAATTGTATTTATTGCATGTGACCATTTTCCGGTGATGGTTAAGCTGCATTGAATAGTGTGCTGGCGGTTACAGGGTTTAGGCCCTTGGATTCGGGCGGTGGTCATATTACCCCTTTCGAGCCCCATTTTAACCACCTTTAACATTCATATACACATCTTCTGGCACTCATAAAAACACCTATCTGCATGGCGTGTTGGTAAGGCGTTGTAGTGTTTGTTATGGGTTCAAACCACGCGCTCGACCAAACTTTTAACATTTGCCCAAAAAATGTGTTGACGTCATGATGATGTCAGCTGGGCTACATGGCGGCTTTCGGGCTTGCCACATGGCATCCTACCATTCGCTGCCTAAAAGGAATACTCCAAGGAATATTTTGTGGAATATTTTTTTTTAATTTTTTTGAAAAAATTCAAAAGTTAAGAGTCATCAGGCGATTTTGTTTTTGGCATAACTTCTGCATACGGAGACCATTTTTCGAACCGTTTGTGGTGTCGGAATCAAGAAGACAAGCTCTATCCAGTCATTCAAGCTCAAACTAGTTCTGAGCACTTTCATTTTTGACCATTTTACGACACTTGGTCCTGAGCTCCTGATCACACCTCCCAAATGAGAAGGCTTTTGGTCCCCAAAAGCTTACTGAATCTCTGAACTAAAATGTACAGCACTTGAGGAATAGAACTATCGTCTTCCGTTTAGCCAAAAGAGCATACTGATGCCAAAATATCCTACCTTATCAACTGTAGTCATGGTGAATGTTGCTGCATAAACCAAGTACTCGTCGAATCCCGACCAAGTTCTTTCACCAGACAAATCTAAAATTGTAGGATATATGAGCTAAAATATTCCTCTGAACATGTGGGCTTGCCAACTGTCACGATGCCCATCCATGGCACCTCTGCTCCAGAAGAAGAGTTGCCTTCCAAATGAGAAGGCTTTTACCGGATGTAGCATGTTGAAGGTACTAAAAATGCTCATCCCAAACTCTTGGGATACTTGCTGCAAAAACTTCTCAAAAGAAGTAGAGACCCATGCTGAAATTTGAGCCCTCTTTACATGCATGCTTTTCCAGCTCATGGGATTGTGCACTCCTTTGCACCAATTTCCTTCCCTGCACCAAATGACACTAAAGGTACCTTGTGCAACAAGAGAATCATCATCAACAAGTTGTCTTGAAATATGTTGAACAATGGACTCAACCATCAACATAACAAGTGTGTACACAAGTCGACAAAACTTGTGCACCACAATCGACACAAGTCAATAACATAAGTGGCACAATCGACACAAGTCGACAAAACATGTGCACCACAATCGACACAAGTCGACAACATAAGTGGCACAATCGACACAAGTCGATGAAACATGTGACACAATTGACAATGTAAAAGTGTGCTCACAAGCAACACTAGTCGACCAACAACAAGATACATTTACAAATACCTATGCATGTATCATGTACAATGAACTATATAGAGTTCGACAAATACACCTACAACATCTATCTACAGGTGTAACTTCAACTCTTCTTTTGCAAAGACCAACAGGTACATCAACCTAATAAAAACACATATGGGTGACAAGAGCTGAAATGAAATACATTGCTGCAAAACTAGTGAGTATTATACTCATCTTTTACCATCCTGCAACTTGCATTCCCTTAACAAAGAAATGCATTCAATCAAAAGACATGAAAATTTAATTGGATAAGAATTCTAACCATTTCTTACCAATCCATTTCAAAGGTGCTTCCTTTAACTGCACATCGATATCAACATGTGTATCATCTTGACACATATCAATGATGGAAACTTCCTTCCCATTCTTGCCATACTCTTTCTCCCATTTCTTCAACTTTCGTGGAAGCATTGTTGGATTCATATTCCAACGCATTTTAGTAGTATGTCCATGCTTATGGCAATAAGTGCAACACATGTTCATCTTCTTGACAGCATGATTTGCATTGTTCAATGGAAATTTGGCTTCTTGCCTCCTTTCCTTCAAAATTTTCCTGTATGTTGCCATTCTTTTCCAACATATAGAAACACTATGGTTAACCAAACCACAAAAAGAACATGCAATTCTTTTCCAATGCTTATGTGGAAATTTTCCATGCTTTACATGATCAAAGGAAATATGATTGAAATCAGATTTATACCTTTCTCTTTCACCTTCATTACCTTCATGAGGAGATGAATCAAATGAAGAAGAAGCTCCTTTTGGAACACCATCAATCCCTTCAATGGTTTTAGAGCTTTCACAATTCTCTTGTTCAAGTGCATGCTTATGCACACTTCTTCTTGCAAGGTATGTTTCAAACTATTGCATTCCCCAAGAATACAATCTTTACCAGCTTTAGGTAGGGAACTTGAAATGAAACTCCTTCCAGGAACTGTTTCAATTTCCTTCATGGCTGCTTTGGAACTTTCTCCACAAGATTGTCCATAGCCAAGACCCAAATTCTTAGGCCTTACCTCAACCATTATTGGCTCAACTATACCCTGTGCATGTTTGCCCAATCCTTTTCCTTCATATCCCATTTTGGACATAAACTTGGACCCTATGCCTCTGGTATGTTTCTCAAAAGAACCAACACACTTTTCAATTGAGGAAATTGAAGACAAGTTTGAATGATTTACCTCATCCTCATGCATTTTCTTGGACAAAGCTTCTTGAGCTTGAAGGAGTTGTTTCTCCATGTCATGCAGTCTTTGGAGAATTATTTCCTTCTCATCCTTCATAGCCAACAATTGTGCTTGAAGCTTAACACTTTCTCTTTGATCCTCAATGAGAATCTGCACCATGCCCTTCACCTTAATGAACTCATTCTTCATGTCATCATTGAAGAATTTTGTGAAGGAGGAAACTTCACTTGTGGAAGAAGATGACATTATGTAAATGGTCAATTAAACAAAAGAAACTTCCAAATAAGAGTTCTCAAAGCTTTCAATCAAATGACAAGCTTTAACCAAATGTCAAACAAAAAACCCCTTTTTATTCAAGCAACCATTTGCAACAAATAAAACAGTCAATCTCTTACACTGCTTTAACACCTTTCAAGTTACACAATCAAGCTAGTGATGTCAATCAAGCAAACCTAGTGCTCTGATACCATCTGATCTGAAAATGGAATGTACTTGTTTAAGGGTGCAAGGTATCCATTTTCCATAATTTCAAATGTGAGTTATACACTCCAAGTGACCTCTAAAAAGGTGAAAACTTCTTATTTCTTACACAGAGATAGACTGTAGGGGCATTTACCAGACATGTCACCTCTAAAGAGAGGATGATTTCCAGAGGCTACCTAGCCCTCTACATGCTCTGCCTAAATAGATAACAAAGTAAACACTTAGAAGTCTTTGACATACACATACTTGAAGTTTGATGTCTTGCGGAATAAGACAAATAACTTTTTGCAGCTGAATAGGTGATTATGTGTGGATGCAAGTTATGTATATTTGTTGTTTTACACTTTATATCATTTTTGTTTACCATGTCATCTTCAGCAAATAAAGACATTAAAATGATAAAGCAATTCACCACTTCTGGGCTACATCTGCTGGACCAAGCCTCTCCAACTAGGCTTGTCCTCTTGTATTAAAAATGATACAAAGGTTAATACAAGAATATGAATGTCTCAAAAGATAGATCTGACTGTAAATACAGAATCAGAAGATAGGAATTAGCTAAACATGCTCTTTCCCAAGCACTAAACGGTGAAATTGTACCTGATACAGTACATTCCCCAATTGGCTCTAGTGGCCCTTTAAACTTGCATTGAGAATTTTGAGGTGAAGATGACCTCAATTGGTTTTGAAACCTCTACCATTAGACTTAGAAGGTCAAAAATAGCATACATAGGCTTTTGAATCACCAAAAATGGATGAACACAGCCCCCAAATAGCTCAAGCACTGAAATGGCCCTAGTGGCCCTGAAAGCTTCCCTGAAGTTAAACAGTGAGAAGAATGCCTCAATAGGGCAAAAAACTGTAGAAATGGATTCAAAATGCTGAATTTCTTTAGAATGGACCTTCGTTCCACATCCAATGGCTACACAATTCCCAATGCAACTCCCAAATTGATTTGGCCTTGGTGGCTCCCGGAACTTCCACGAAGCAAAAACACTTACAAATGACCTCAATTGGCTGTGAAACCTATGCCAATGGCTTCAGAAGGTCGAAGAGACCCAAAATCAAAAAACAAATTGTCCAAAAAGGACTTTCCTAGCCAAAGCTATGGCTCATTAAAGTTTCTCCAGTCTGCCTTAGAAAAACTCTAGTTAAAACTGGCTAACTGCCAGATAACCCCACTAAATATGGGGTGGCCGCCAAATTTGGCGCCACCGCCAAAAGATCCGCTAATTTTGCCATAACCATTAGATAAACTGTCAGTTGTATTTATTGCATGTGACCATTTTTCGACGGTGGTTAAGCTGCATTGAATAGCGTGCTGGCAGTTATAGGGTTTAGGCCCTTGGATTCGGGCGGTGGTCATATTACATGGGGGCTGGCCCTTAAGGGCTGGCCCCCTTCAAGCCCCCTTTTAACCACCTTTAACATTCATATGCACATCTACTGGCACCCATAATAAGACCTATCTGCATGGCATGTTGGTAAGGCGGTGTAGTGTTTGTTAGGAGGTCGCGGGTTCAAACCATGCGCTCGACCAAACTTTTAACATTTGCCCAAAAATCGTGTTGACGTCATGATGATGTCACCTGGGCTACGTGGCGGCTTTCAGGCCTTCCACGTGGCATCCTGCCATTCACTGTCCAAAAGGAATATTCCCTGGAATATTCCAAGGAATATTTTGTGGAATATTCATTTTTTAATTTTTTTGAAAAAATTCAAAAATTAAGAGTCATTGGGTGATTTTTTTTTTTGGCATAACTTCTGCATACAGAGACCGTTTTTCGAACCGTTTGCAGCATCAGAATCAGGAGGACTAGCTCTATCCAGTCGTTTAGGTTCAAACTAGTTCTGAGCACTTTCATTTTTGACCATTTAACGACACTTGGTCCTGAGCTCCTGATCAAACAGTCACATAATGGAGGAAGTAAATAAAAGGAGTTAGAAAAGGATACAGCCGGATCTATGCAAACTTCAGCTAAAAAACAGGCTTAAATTCACTCCACCTCCACCTAGTTAACAAAATCCCTGGTGATTGATTTAGAAAAAGAATGGGAGCATTTTAACAAAAATTTCCATACAAAGGGACAAGCACCTAAGCTACAAACTCTACAACACAAAGCAACTCAAGAAATTACAGTAGAGAAAACTGTAAGTACTTAAGAGGTAGAGCACGTTCCTGCCACTCCTACCTCATAAATTGTTTTGAGAATTGAGGAGATTCCTCATTTAGATGTGTTATATAGCCTAGCTCACAAAGTTGTCATCAAAAGGAAAAGAAAGAAGAGGAAGTTGGATGCTAGAATTACTACTACTCCCGATAATGAATCAATGTATATTGTCTAGAAAGATTCACCCATTGACCCATATGGGAACCTTACTAGACTGCTGCAGTTTACAGGAACCTATGCTACAACGACTATTGATAAAGCAATAGAGGTACAAATGTTGCTCAGAGAAAAGGAAAATAAAATTATGTTGTTGGAACAATAGTTAGAGAAAGAAAAATCTAACCAACAAGCAGAATAGTAAATAGCCAAGCTCTAGTAATAATTTGATCAAATGGAAAGAAAACATCAAGCCAGCTTAGTAGAAAAGGAAGCACAGATACAAGCAATAACTGATAAGTATAAGGAAAGTTTGAAAATTGATCAGTTTATAATTGAAGCACTCAACCTTAACTCCTAGCTAATGCACTGAAAAGAACTTCTATGCCTGAAGGTATCGCAGTTGAGTCCTTATTGCGAGACTAGTGACAAGTTAATGAGTCAAGTCATTGACATAAGACTTGAATATGATGAAGTCTTGAACCAATTTCATCACCTGGAAAAATTCAGAGGATGGGAGAAAGGCTGATTTACCTATACTGGAGGAGTCACACAAAGAAATTCTATTTGCAGATAGGGATTCTCGACTTGGACAAGCAGGAAAAGGCAACAATGGTCACAACAGCAACATCAAATAGTGTTATTGAAAACATCAATGAGAATTTACACAGCACCAACCTGGTGGCAGAGGCTATACCAGGTTTTCTTCCAAATGTCAAACAACTCGAACAACAATCAAGGCAGGCAACACAGGAAAAAGAGGAAGCAATTATGCAAATGACCAAGTTAAACTGGGAAGCATACTAGCAATATTTAGTTAAACCTTACAGCCAGTGGATGACCCTGCGATGCCTAACCACTTCCATGCAGAAAATGGTGCCAACACTAACCGATGTTATGTTCACTGGGCAGTTGAAATCTGCAATCGGCTGACCGACACAACTCAAACTAATGACGAACATCTGCAATCTGAAAGATCAAACGCAAAGGAGTTAGTCACCATGTTTTATTTCTATTTTAGTTTTGTTTCACATAATTTGAGGAAGGTTGTTTAAACCTCCTCAACTATTTGTGTAATAATCTATTCTTAGGAATTATAATTTAGTATTTAAAACCCTCTCATGCATTTACAGAGGGGTTCGGAAATTTTAACAGAAACAGTCTTCAAAACATGCACTTCTTTCCCTTTGAGGAAGTTCTGGTGAAATGAATGGAACATGATTTATTTTCATTTTATCTAGCATATTCTACTGAAATTGTACTTTTTTACTCTTAAATGGTGTTGGATTGATTCGAAATAGGTCGATATTGTTGAAACACATGAGTAGAACTTATTACAAATGGTACTTTTATCTTGTGATTTTGTTTTTGTTATGAAACCAGCTCACAAAAAGATAGAAAATATAGATCAAAGCCTTAGAATTCAGCCTCTTCGAGGGGGAAACCTTCTTTAAATTACACAAATGAACAATTCTTGGATAATACAAATGACTAGGCCTCCTTTCGATATTTAGTAGTCTAAGGGGTCATAATATATTCAGAGCCAACATAACAATAATAATGTAAAGGCACAATAATAACAATAGTGGGATTCTATGGGGCACAATAATAACAATATGGGGACTACATGGGCACAAAAATATAATAAGGGGGTTGTAATAATAACAATAACGGGTTACACTAGTAGTATAGGGACCTAACATGCCCCTCTCCTTCAAAAAGTGTTGTCCTCAATGCTTGAGTAGTTCTTGATGCTTCTATATAAATTCTTGTCCTCCCATGTGGAATCTTCAGCAGGTAAGTTCTTCCACTTGACGAGATACTCTGAAATTGATCTATTTCGTAGCTGTCAATTTCTCGGTTTTGTAACTACTTCAGGTTCCAATATGATTTTTGCTTCCTTGGCAAGTTCTCGCAATACTGTTTGAACTGGGATATTTTGCAACTTTTTAATGAGTTCCCACTCCTTTGGGCATATGGATATTTGTAAGGCCTGATGTTTGGAGGAACACATCTTGGAATCAAAAGAATAGCATGATCATGATCACGAAGAGGTGGGAGGCCTTTGGGAGTCTCAAATACCTTGGAATGATTGTCCAAAACATTTTGGAGATCTGGATAAATACATGATTTCAATGTGGGATCCTTTAATGAACATAATTGTGCAATTACGCCCCGTTGTTCTTTATTTAAAAACTTTTTCATGCTGTTAGAGTTGATTATATTTCTTGGTTTCCCTTCGATACCCCTCAATTCAACTTCCTTTCCTTCCCAAAAAAAATTCAAGAAAAGTTCTTGAAAATTAAAATCTATCGTACCCAAATATTGTAGCCATTGGACTCCTAGTAAAACATTAGCACCACACATTGGAATGGAAAGCATTGGGCTATTCAGTACATATTCTCACATGGATAGCTTGATATTATGGCACTTTCCAGAGAAATTTATGGTTCCTCCACTTGCAACCATCACTTGACACTCTGGTGCTAGATACAGGAAGCAATTTAATTCCTTGGCTATATTACAATGAATAAAATTATGGGTACTGCCCAAATCAATCAACACTATTACCTTTTTCTTCTTGATATGTCCTTTTATCTTAATAGTCTGAGGAGTGGTAATTTCTTCCAATGCATTACAAGATATGGTTGGATTCATTTCTTGATGCTCGATGTGACCTTTCACTTCTTGAACATTTTTCTTCTTGATATGTCCTTCTATATTGGTAGTTTGAGGAGTGGTAATTCTGGCCAATGCATTACAAGATATGGTTGGATTCATTTCTTCTTTCTCGATGTGATCTTTCACTTCGTGAACCTTTTTCTTCTTAATATGTCCTTCTATCTTGAGAGTTTGAGGAGTGGTAATTCTTTCCAATGCTTTACAAGATATGGTCGGATTCATTTATTCTTTCTCTGGGTTGGTTTCCTGGTGTATATCCTCTTCTTTTGATGTTCCTTGATCCTTTTCTTCCTCCTCTTCATAATCTATTTAAAATAATTTCTTCTCAGCACACTTATGACCTTTAATGTATTTTCTATCACAATTGTAACAAATCCCTTTTTCTCTTTTTTCTTCCAATTGTTGTGGTGTAAACCTTGTAGGTTGTGGAAGGCTAGGAGAAAAAAGAATTCCATAATTATAATCGTGAGTGGTGGGATTCCTTGTTTCCATAATTTCGCTTTCAATTTTTCTTGCCAACTTGAATGCCTTATCCAATGAATCAAGTTCCCCAAGACGAACCTCGTGTTTAATGTTATCCTTTAAAGTCCCTATGAAGACATCAACCATTTTCTTCTTTGGAATATCATTTACCCTTATATTCAATTTTTGGAAGTCCTCAATGTGCTCTACCATTGAACCCTTTTGTTTGAGATTTATCAATTGGCTAAGGAAGGTGTTTCTCTTTGTGTCCTCATAATGTGCTATCATTTCCTCCGTGAAAATTGACCATGTGACAAGTTGTTTACGAAAACAAAGCCCTTTATACCATAAAAATTGATTCAGTTCTAAATAATTAGATGCAATACATACCTTTTGTAACAGTGGTACACCATGTAGATCAAAATATTTCTCCATTTGTATTATCCAATTTACCGGATCCTTGCCATCAAACTTCCTCATATCACCTTTTCTTGACTTTAGGGGCTCGATCTTGAAATGATTGTAACTCTATAATTGCAGATCTCCAAGTTATGAAATTGTGACCTACGGTATCCCTCTGTGCTCTCTTTCCAATGCCATCATTCTGATCAAAATTGGATTCTCCAAGAAAGCGTTATGCACAATCTCCCAAGATGACCTGATTATATACCTTTTCAGAAGAGCGAACTTTTATGAAGTGCCACATGTCACTGTTTCGACCTTCGAATCTTAAAAATATACAAAGAAAACTACAATCTGTCATATTTTTGCAACTTCTTACGGAAGTTCAATCTGATGCTCAGAGAGATAGTTATGATGATTTTCACCAGGTCACCTTTTTAGGATGTAATTTGGGAGTCTGCAAAAACCCTAACTTCCTCAGATCATATCTCTGAACATATAGCGAGACAAGCTCTGAAATTTGAGCCAAGGTTTAGAACGATTTCGTCTCAAATGAATTATCTATTAAGCTTCTGAAACGTCGTAGCAAAAATGTTATAGCGAAAATGCCACGATGACCTATTTGGAGCAGCAAAACCCTAGAATCTAAAACTCTAATACCAAATGTTATGAAACCAACTCACAAAAAGATAGAAAATATAGATCAATGCCTTAGAATTCAGCCTCTTCGAGGGGGAAACCTCCTTTACATTACAGAAATGAAAAATTCTTGGATGATACAAATGAAAAGACCTCCTTTCTATATTTAGGAGTCTAAGGGGTCATAATATAATCAGAGTCGACATAACTATAATAATGTAAGGGCACAATAATAACAATAGTGGGCTTCGATGGGGCACATAATAACAATATGGGTACTACATGGGCACAACAATATAGTAAGGGGGTTGTACTAATAACAACAAGGGGTTACACTAGTAGTATAGAGACCTAAAATTTTTATTTATGTATTAAGCAAAAAAAAAAACTTCAAATTGTTTATGTATGAAAATTTAAATCTTGGTTACCATTATTGCACTTTTGTATGGTGATGGCCTAAATTTTATGTTGAATATTTGAATAATTTCTTATGCGATATATCTTTCACTATTGTTTCGGATAAATATTTATCCGAAATGATTATTGTTAAAACATTTTCATTCCTTATTGTAGTTGAATGATCTTTATTATCAATTGCTCTAGGACATTATTGTAGATTTCATATTTCATTTTTTTCATAGGAATAGTCATAGCTAGATGGTGTTTAAATTAGGATATATGCATGTGATTACTAGTTTAGATTAGATTACTTTTAGCTTAAACATTCCTCCGAACTATCATATATCACCCCACCACTACTATCATAGTTCATATTGGGAAACTAATCCCATTATCCCCAGTTGGAGCCACTACACCAAACGGAAAAGAGCTGCCAACTAAGGTCCGGACCAGGTGGTTTTCCCCCATGTTGTAAGTAATGATTTTTGAGGCTTCAAAGGAAGTATACAAATTTTTATAGGTATCTTAATCAATTTTTAAATCCTTAATCTACTCTCTTAGGTTTTCTATTTCTTCCTTTAAATTAAAGTGGAATTCAGAACCTACTTATGTTTGGGGTGTGTTGTTGGCTTCTTCAATAGCTATGAACTATTATTCTACCTCCAATTAATCAAGTTTCATTGTTATAGTATATAATTCTACCTCAAGTATATTGCTAAGGGATTTCGTAGTTTCTATCTTTTGTTTAGTTCTTCTCCCTGATGGTTCTTGTGGTTCACTAGGTGAGATTTGTTGTTGTTGACAAGTAATCCTCTAAGGAATTTCTAATTCAAATGCTAGTAAATTATATTTTTTATGAACTCTCCCTAGTTTGTTTTTGGCATCTTCTAAGTAAGTTCCACTTTGGCTAGCAGTATATCAATCCATGAACTAATTGGTCATATTTTCCTTTTTGATATTGCCTTACCATTGCTTGAAAATATCTTAGTAAGAAATATGGAGTATTTATTTTCCTATTCCTTATTAAATGTGCTAGAAAATAGGAGTGATAAGTCATGTAAAGTGATGATTGTTCTTCATAGGTGATGTTATGCAACCAACTCACAAAATAGAAGAAGGGATAGATCAACGAATTCAAAATTAGCCTCTTCGAGGGGGAAACCTCCTTTACATTACATAAATGAACACTTCTTGGATGATACAAATGACAAGACCTCCTTTCTATATATAGGAGTCTAAGGGTCACAATATAATCAGAGCCGACATAAAAAAATAATGTAAGGGCACAACAATAACAACAATGGGTTTCTATGTGGCACAATAATAACAATACAGGGACTACATGGGCACACCAATACAATAATGGGGTTGCACTAATAACAATAAGGGGCTACACTAGTAGTATAGGGACCTAACATGCCCCTCTCCTTCAAAAAAGTGGTGCTCTCAATGCTTGAGTAGTTCTGGATGCTTTTTTATAAAATTCCCATCCTCCCATGTGGAATCTTCAACAATTAAGTTCTTCCACTTGATGATATATTTTGAAATTGATTGATTTCATAGTTGTCGGGTTATTATTTCCGTGATTGCTTCATGTTCCAATATGATTTTTCATTCCTTGTCAAGTTCTAACAATATTGTTTGAAATGGGATCTTGTCACCTATAACCTTCTTTAGACATGAAACATGGAAAATTGGGTGCACTGGGGAAGATGCAGGAAGCTCCAATTTGTATGCCATAGTACCAATCTTTTGCAACACCTTGTAAGGACCATAGTATTTTGGTGATAATTTACCATCCTTCTTAGCCTTCTTGAGGGAAATTTGTTTGTATGATTGTAGCCGTAAAAATACCCAGTCACCTACATCAAAACTTCTTTCGTTGTGATGTTGGTCTTCCTATAGTTTCATTTGATTCTACACCAAAGTGAGGTTATCCTTTAAAAATTGGAGAACTTATTGTTGATGCTCGATGTGATCTTTCATTGTTTGAACCTTTCTCTTCTTGATATGCCCTTCTATCTTGAGAGTGTGAGGAGTAGTAATTCATGCCAATGCATTGCAAGATATGGTTGGATTCATTTCTTCTTTCTTTGGGGTGGGTTCCTGGTGTATATCCTCTTCTTTTTACGTTTCTTGATCATTTTCTTCCTCCTCTTCACAATTTATGCAAAATAATTTCTTCTCAACACACTTATGATCATTAGTGTATTTTTTATCACAATTGTGACAAAGCCCTTTTGCTCTTTTTTCTTCCAATTGTTGTGGTGTCAACCTTGTAGGTTGTGGGAGGCTAGGAGCAACAACACTTCCATATTTATAGTTATGAGTGGTTGGCTTCCTTGTTTCCATAATTTTTCTTTCAATTTTCCTTTACAACCTAATTGCCTTCTCCAATGAATCAAGTTCCCAAAGATGAACCTCATGTTGAATGTTATCTTTTAAATTCCCTATGAAGACATCAATCCTCTACTTCTCTGGAATATCATTTACCCTTATATTCATTTTTTGGTAGTCCTCAATGTGATCTGCCACTGAACCCTTTTGTTTGAGATTTATTAATTGACTAAAGAAGGTGTTGCTCTTTGTATCATCATAATGTGTTATTATTTCCTCTATGAAAATTGACCAGGTGACAAGTGGTTTATGAGAACAAAGACCTTTATACCATACAAACTGATTTGGTTCTAAATATAAAGATGCAATATGTACCTTTTGTAACAATTTCCCATCATGTAAATCAAAATATTGCTCCATCTATAGTATCCAAGTTACTAGATCCTTGCCATCAAACTTCCTCATATCTCGTTTTCTTGCTTTTAGGAGCTCTTTCTTGAAACAATTGTAACTCCATAATTTCGGATCTCCAAGTTCTGAAATTTTGTTCTATGTTAGCCCTTTGAGTCATATTTCCAACCCCATATGTTTGATCAATATTGGATTCTTCAAGAAATCGTTATGTCCAATCCCCGACGATGACCTGATTATAGACTAGTTTAGTAGAGCGAACTTGTACGAAGTCCCATGTATCATGGTTTCGATCTTCAGCCCTGAAAACAATACCCAACAAATAACAATATGTCCTCTTTCTGTTACTTTTTATGCATTTTTAATCCAATGCTCAGATGGAAAAAGTTATGTCAATGTTCCAAAGGTCACCTATTTGAGATGGAATTCGAGAGCCTACCGAAGCCCTAACTTCCTTAGTTCATATCTCCGAAAATATAGCTCGAAAAGGTATGAAATTTGGTCATGACGTTCATTACGATTTCACCTCAAACAGGTTTTTGTTTTGCTTCTAAAGCTTCCTAGAAAAAAAAGTTATAGCGAATATTCTACAATGACCTGTTTGAAGCAACGAAACCCTAGTGACCTGTTTGAAGCAGTGAAACCCTAGAATCCAAAGCTCTGATACCAAATGTTATGCAACTAGCTCAAAAAATAGAGGAAGAGATAGCTCAACGACTTCAAAATTAGCCTCTTCGAGGGGGAAACCTCATTTACATTAAATAAACGAAAAATTCTTGGATGATATAAATGAAAAGACCTCCTTTCTATATATAGGAGTCTAAGGGGTCACAATATAATCAGATCTTGCATAACAATAATAATGTAAAGGGACAATAATAACAATATGGGCTTCTACGGGGCACAATAATAACAATATGGGGACTACATGGGCACACCAATACAATAAGGGGGTTTCACTAATAACAATAAGGGGCTACACTAGTAGTATAGGGACCTAACAAGTGAAATACCAAATTATGTGTTGTAATAATTTACCCCAAGGTTCTAGCAAAGATAGTATTTTAACCCCATATCTAATATCCTCTAATGTTTCCATTTTCTTTAGGAATTCACCTCTTGTAATTGTTGATTCTACCCACTCTTTAAACCAATGAATTCCCTCAGCATCTATTCCCATCACCCTAGAAAGAATGCCCTATGAAATGGTAAAAGTTAAGTTTGCAATTGCAAAGTATTGGTTCTCAAGTCGAAATGTAGACAAAAATGATCAGCAAGAAGCAAACTGATATTTTCTAGTTGTTGGAAGAATGAAAAATAACCCACTTTGTGAAACATTTCTACAACTTTAGGATCACTCATGACCATCTTAGTTGTAATTTGTTCTTGTCTAAACAAATTACCTCCCATTTTTAATGCCTTTTCTCTGCACAATTCTGTTGAGTAAACTATTTTCAATGGCAATATTTCCTATCTATAGAATAAATCTTCATAGAGAGAAATAATCCAAATGGAAAGTGGTATACACCCATGGTATTTACCCATGGAATCCATACATGGTATTAACCCATGGTATTAAATGATGTGACTTAAGAAGGTACCGAAAATACTATAAATAATGGGCCTCACTTTCCAAAAGGACAGATTCATCCATCGCCTAATAAAGACTTATCTTTCCTTTCACATGTTGGGATGTATTCAATATGTATGTTTTATCAATATTTTTTAGAATAGTTTAAGGGAATATTCGATGTTTTCTCTCCTCTCTCTCAACGTTCAAGTCTCTTATATCTTGGCCCCCAAGAAATGAATCAATATTGATGTGAATGGAATGTGGTATCCACCCATGTTATTTACCCATAGTATTTAATGATATAACTCAAGAAGGCACCAAACTTACTATAAATAATGGGCCTCATGTTGCTAAAGGATAGACTCATCCACCACAATGTAGTTATAAAATTTTCTCCATTTAATAATGAGTTATCTTTCCTTTCATATGTTGGGATGTATTAAGTGTATATTTTTTACCAATGTTTTTTAAAATAGTTTAAGGGAATATAGGGTGTTTTCTCTTCTCTCTCTCGAGGTTCAAGTCTCTTGGATCTTGGCCACTGATCTGGATCTTGGGGGCTAAGATTTGGGAGACTTGAACATCAAGAGAGAGGAGAGAAAAAACCCAATATTCTCTTAAACTATTCCCAATATTCTCTTAAACTATTCTCAAAAATATTGGTAAAAAATACACATTGAATACATCCCAACATACAAAAGGAAAGATACCTCTTTATTGAATGAAGAAAATTTTACAATTAAATGTGGTGGACGAATATATCCTTTTGCAACTTGAGGCCCATTATTTATAGTATCTTCAGTGCCTTCTTGAGTTATGTCATTCAATACCATGGGTGGATAACACTTTCCATTCAAGTCTTAGGGGCCAAGATCTGGGAGACTTGAACAATGAGAGATAGGAGTGAAAACACCCAATATTCCATTAAAATATTCTTAAAAAACATTAATAAAAATTATGCACTTAATACATCTCAACATACGAAAGGAAATTTAACTCTCTATTAAGAGGAGAAACTTTTGCAAGTACATCGTGGTGGAATACTTTGTCCTTTTGCAAGGTGAGGCTCGTTATTTATAGTATTTTTGGTGCCTTCTTGAGTTACATCATTCAAGACCATGGGTAAATAAAATGGGTAGATACCATGAGTAAATATGATGGATGGATACCACTTTCCATTCAAATTGTATATATATACCATAGGTAAATACTAGTCTTGAAATCAATTCCAAACAAGTCATCTCATAATTTTTGTTTTAATTTTTTTCCTGGGGCATCTAAGATCCTAAAATTTAGAGCTGATCAAGAAGGCATCTTAAGGTACCTTTGATAAGAATCTTAGATTCGTTTTCACTATAATTTTTAAGATATACCCTATGGAAGTTAGGGTTTGAGAATGGTCCTAAAATCACTTTAAAATGAGTGACCATGGAACTTTTCTATTTAAATTGTTTTCATAGACACTTCAGACTATGCAATTTTCAAAGATTTTAGGAGACATAATTAAGTACCTCACATCATAAAATTTTAGAATAAGATTTGAAGAATTAGACATGTGGCATGCTCATTAGAGGAAATTTTAGCCTAAAAGTGGCCTCCTAAGGAAAAATAATAAAATAATAGTTAAAATAATAAAATAAAGAATTAATGAGTTTTGGAGGGAAAAGAGAAAACTAGAATTTTAAATTGTATTTTTGGCTTATCCCCTTATATGTTTACTCAAATTTCACCGTGTAGACACTCGTTGGATGTAGAATAAATTCCACATCCAATGGTACCCATTATGCATACTTTTGAGAAGACCCATATTAGATAAAAATTGAAAATACATTAAAAATGTGTGTTTCAACATTTTTTTAATGTATTTTCATTTTTTTATCAATGTGGGTCTTCTTCAAAAGTATGCACAATGGGTACTTGTTTAGATGTGGAATTTAATTCTTCATCCAATGAGTTTCTACACATGAATTTTAGTAAGCCTATAAGGAGATAAGCCAAATACAATTAAAAAAAAAAAAAAAAAAAAAAAAAAAAAAAAAAACCAACTTATTTTCCCTCCAAAACATTTACATGTACCTCTTTTTAAATTTAAAGGATTTTGATTGGTTTACATATTATGACATGGAAATTACGTGAAATTTCATGGGCATTTTTAGGTTGAAATTTCCTCTAATATGATACAAGTTTTCTCTTATGAAGAGGCCAAAAATTAACAATTTTTGGGAAAGTTTCCACAACTTCCACTTAGCACATTAAATTATAGTCAAGGCTATGGAATTGCAAAAAAGACATATTAAAATTCAAAATTTTAGATTCAGAAGGGCTCAAATCTCAAAAATACATTAAAAAAATGGTCATCCATTCAAGTATTCTCCAAATTAGGGTTTCAAAGGTACATGACCTACAAGTGACATTACTTTTGATCAGAATATTTATTTTTTGGGGGTGACTGTAAAATGTGATAAAGAGTGATACCATTATAAATTCCTCACATAGCTCTAAAAAACATCCAAAAGCTAGTACACCAATTCAACCTCCTAAAGACTCATCCAAGGCTCATGAAGAAAATCAAGATTTAGAATTTAAGTTCTCCCAACTAGAGAAGAAAAGTCAATGAAATGGATGGTAGTATGTTCAAAAAGGTGGATTTATCAAGTTCCCAAGAAAAACCTAAGAGATAAATGATGGATGAAACCAAGGAAGAAATACCAAAATCCATGAATTCCATGGAAAATATTCTCCTCGAGAGGCTTCCTAAAAGGATATTGAGATCTAAGAAAATCATGAAAATAAGGAGAAAAATTGTTTTGGAACTCAATCACCTATGGGAAGTTTTTTATCACAATTAGAGAGAACAAAAATTAAATCACATAACCATAATCACGATTTTTAACTCTAATATTTGCATCGTCAGGGCTTCAAGTCAACACTAAGGAACTAGTACATTTTGAAGATCGATAGGAGGAAGTTTGATGGTAATGATCCTATAACATAGATATTCCAAATGGAGAAATACTTTGATCTATGCCAAGTGGTAAATATTGTAGTTGTGTTTTTAGAACAAGATCAACATTTATGGTATCAATTATTTTGTACCTTGGTCCATCTTTACAGGGAATTTATATCGCATTATGGGGATATTGAGAGAAATATATTCATTATATAATTGGTAAAACTTTGACAACATAGCACTTTCAACAATTCCAAAATTTAATTCTAAGAGTAAAGAATATTTCAGAGGATAATTTGTTAGACCTGTTTATGGTAAATTTAAATGAAAACATCCAAAATGAAGGGTGTCTCTTTGAACCTAAACCCCTATAACATGTTTTCAATTTAGCAAGGGAAGTTGAAAGTGAAAATATGGCTACTAGAAAATTAGTCAATAATAATTGTAAAGAACTTCTTGCTCCGTCTCCTAACTAATAATGTTGACACCTCAACAAATGGGTGAAAGAAAAGATAAATGCCTATGTTTCTACTTTGACAATAAGTATAGCAAGGGGCATAAATGTGGTGAGAATAAATTATTCTACATCAACTATGAACATGAAGAAGATAAAAAATTTGAACCATCACAAGATCTATAGCTAGAAGAGACTACTCCAATGATATCTTGTCATGCATTGGCCAACACCAGTACTCCAAAAACCCTTAATATAGAAGCATATATAAAAAATAACAAGGTAATTGTGTTGATTGATTCAAGTAGTACCCAAAACTTCATAAGTTACAAATTGGAAAAACTTATTAATTGCTTTGTATTTCCAACACCAGAATTTCAAGTATGATTGCAGATGCAAGCACCATCAATTGTTTAGGGAAGTGACATAATATTAAGTGAGACAATGGGGAATATTTATTGGATAATATCATTATAGCAATCCAAATGGGTGGTGTTGATTTTGTATTAGGGGTCCAATGGTTATAATAATTGGGAACAAAGACCCTTAATTTTCAATATCTTTTCACAAGATTTTTCTCAAAAGGAATGGAAATTGAGCTTAAAGGTATCGAAGGTAAAACCTCTAAAGTGATAAGCTCTAACAACATGAAAAAATTTATAAAAAGGGATACCATGGTGTAATTACACAATTGTGTTCATTAAATGTTCAAATATCCATATCCTCTGCTCTAGTGGATCTCCAAAAAGTTATCAACAATAATTTCAAGGTATTTGGAGATATTCCTAAGAGTCTTCCACCTGCTCTAGATCATGACCAAGCTATTCATATGTGACCTGAAAATGTACTACCTAACATTAAGCCTTACAATTATCTGTATGCATAAAAAAGTTAGATTGAGTGTAGAGTTCAAGAAATGTTAGAGGTTGGCATCATTGAACCTAGACAAAGTGTTTTTTCTTCACTAGTGATGATGGTTATAAAAAATGATGGTTCATGGTGTATGTGTATAGATTATAGACAACTCAACAAAATGGAAATTGTTGGGTTGTGTTATATTCCTTCCACGACTAGCCGACATAGTTAATTGGGGGTTAGAGGGGGCGGGGAGAGCTTCCCCTTCGTTGCATCGATTGCGCAGCGAGGGGGTCACAGGGGGTTTGAGGGGGGCGGGTAGCCCCCCTCTATGGGGTCTGGGGCAGCGCTTCGGGAAATTGTTTTTGGACCCTATATTAGGTTGGGCAGACCTACCTATGGTTTTATGCATGGTTTTCACACATGGTTTTGGATGTGATGGTTTTCAGTCCATGGTTTTGGACACGATGGTTCTTGGTCCATGGTATTAGATGCTTTGGCATGTATAAATATGTATTGTAACATTGAAAGGAACATAATGAAAAATCAAGCTGGTAGTCCCGGTTTTGGGATCCAAGGGAAAATATATATGTATATGTGTTTTATGTGTTATGCTCTCACATTGTTTATTTTCTGTGTTTTAAGAATTCGTATGCAGGTAATTTACGTACGGGTTTAAAACCTATAGAAATAAAATATAAGTTTTTGATCCTTGTCATTGATGAATTACTAAATTAATTACACAGAACAATTTTCTTTGCTAAGATTGATCTCCACTCTAGATACCATAAAATTAGAATGAGACAAGAAAACATTCCCAGATCATCCTTTAGAAGACATGAAGGTCATTATGATTTTTTTATAATGCCATTTGGACTTACTGATGCACCTTCAACATTTTAAATCTTGAGTATGTATTTTCAAATCCATAAAAAATTTGTGTTGTTATTTTTTTATGACATACTAATATATAATGAATCTTGGGAAGATTATGTACAACATGTTTACAAGATATTAACTTTATTGGAGGAGAAACATCTATATAACCTTCCAAGTGTGCCTTTGGGGTTAAAGAAATGGAATATTTGGGCCATGTTCTATCCCATCAAGGTGTCAAAGTAGACCCTAATAAAATCAAATCTATGATGGAATGGCCAATCCCTAGACCTTGAAGAAACTAAGAGGATTATAACGATTTATAGGATATTACTATAAGTTTGTCAAGAATTATGATCAAATAGCGATGCCTCTCACAAAATTAATGAAGCGGAGTATTTTCTTGGACTAGACAAGTGGCCAAAGATTTAAAAAAAAATAAAGAGGATATGTGTAGATATCTTGTATTGGTCATACATGTTTCACAAAAACCTTCATTATGGAGTGTGATGCCTCAAGCCATGGAATTGGTGCAATTTTGATGTAAGAAGGAAGATCCCTTTCCTTTGAAAGCAGTGAACTTAAAGGAAAGAACTTACTCAAACCCATCAATGAAAAAATTGTTGGTCATACTATATGCAATTAGGAAATGATGCCCATATCTAATAGGAAGACAATTCAAAGTAAAAATTGATGATGATAGTTTAAACTAATTCTTGCAACAAATATTTATAAGATAACCAAAATTAGTTACAAAGATGTTAGATTACGAATTTGAAATTATCTACAAAAATGAAAAACAAAATAATGTGGCAGATTCACTCTCAAGGAAAGAGGAAGACACAAAGGGTTTACTATGTGTTATTTCCATGCCACAATCTAACTGGGTTGAAGAAGCAAGGATAGAATGGAAGTAAGATAAGAAGATATACAAGATAATTCAGTACAGGAGGACCCATGCTATGGTAGAAAAATCTATGTGGAACAATGATTTGTTGTGGTATCAAGATCACTTATGTAAGATTTCTCAACTCGAATAAAATGTCCTTTTGGAGTCACACACTTCTCTTGTAGGAGGACATTAAGGCTTACTGAAAACATATCATAGGATTAAGAAATATTTTTTGGGAAGGTATTAAAATAGATACACAAAATTGTATGGATGAATGTATGGTATGCCAGTAGAAAAAGGGAAATATCATCAAGAGCCTAAGGTTCTTACAACCATTAGCCACAGCAAGCCAACATTGGGAAGAAATTTCAATGGATTTTATTATAGGTTTAACCAAATCTAAATGAAATAATTTCATTATGGTATGGTAGATTTAATGACAAATTATGTCCTTTTTTTTCTCTTTCTCATCCTTTTAAAGAAAGTATAGTGGCAAAAGCATTCATGGAAACAATCTAAAAGCTATATGGAATACCAAAGACTATTATAAGTGTCAGAGATTTGATTTTAACTTGAAATTTTTGGATTAAATTATTTTCTTGTTTGGATATTCAATTGGGCCATAACTCATCTTACCATCCACAATGTAAGGGACAAACTGAGATTGGTAAAAAAAAATTAGATGGATATCTATGTTCCTTTTCATATTATAAACAAACATAATGCATTGAGTAGTTTCCCTTGTAGAATGGTGATACAACACATCCTTCCATACTTCATAAAAAATGTACCCATTTATGGAACTTTATGGATATCATTCTCCATCCATCACAACACCCTTGAAAGTAAAAATTAAGGCTCAACTAATGGAGGACCAAATAGGGCATGAATGAGAGGTTCTAAAGTTATTAAAGGACAACTTATCTATAGAAAAAAATAGGTTGAAACAATAAGCAAATCAATATCTCAATGAAAGGGAATTTGAAGTGGGGGATTCAGTATTTGTGAGACTACAACCATATAAATAGATTCCCCTCAAGAAAAAAATTAAGGATAGTAAAATATCACCAATGTATTATGGCCCTTATAAGGTGTTGTAGAGGATTGGGCGTATGGCTTACAAAATGTATTTGTCTCCGTATTCACATATACATCTAGTCTCCAATGTATTTTTCTTAAATAAGTTAATTGATGACAAGATCCTCCTTTAAACTATTTTACTGAAGAGTAATGGAGAAGAGAAAATAATATTAGAACTAAAAAAACCTAGAAATGAGGGTTATGCAACTAAGAAATCAGGCAATTACTGAGTACCTCATCAAATGTAAGAACCTACTCGTGGAAGAAATTCACAGATGAGGTATTGTGTGATGTTGCTCCTCTCAACGTTTGTGATATATTATTAGGACAACCATACTTGTGGAAGCAACATGCTATATATGATTCTAGACCTCACTCTGTTATTATTTATTTGGGTAATACATTATACATGATACCAAAGGTAGCTTCACCTACCTCCACCTCTTTGATCTTGCTAAGAAATACAGTAAGATCATCTCCCAGACTAGGAAAATTATTTTCTTTCTAGTTCGCTCTCAATGCAAGGGGAATATGGTAGCTACATCCATGGCCCCCGAGAAGGGTTCCTCCACGTAGGAGAAGCAGGTGGATATGACTATGAAAGAATACAGGGACATCTTCTCCTCACCCACGGGCGTACCGTTGCACTATCAGGTCAAGCATTCACTCGATCTAACTTTCGGAGCACCTCTACCAAAGAGGCCAATATATCAACACTCCATTATGAAAAATGCCAAGCACAAGAAGTGACATGATCACCAACGAGTGCCACACAAGTTTCAGGTAGGCGACAAAGGTTGGTTGCATTTGCAAAAAGAACACCTTACCAAAGCCCATCGGAAGCTCAGACCACTCTGTATGGTCCTTACACCATTACCAAGGTTGTGGGAGACAATGCATTTGAGCTCAACATTCCCCCATTCCTTCACTTGCACCGAGTGTTCAATGTAGACCACCCTCGACCATGTTTCCCACCATTACTAGACACATTAGAGATTGCAGAACATCTCATGAGGGACCAAGTTCACAAAAGTTTCCCCATCTCATGGAGGCACTCAACGCAATGGGGACCATTGCTTCCTAAGGGGGGAGGAATGATCCAAGTGGATATTGGTGACCATCAGCCTATATCACTTGGACCCCCACCATTGTTTCTTTCATTTTTGTAGTTTCCTTATTTGTAGCACAATTTACTATTTTTTGGCAGTTTTTTGGGTCCTGAACTTCCGGAGCCATTTTGAGGCCCTAAATAGATTTTTTTGGGGAAAACAGGGGCCATCATGCAACTTTGGTTGTTTTTGGCCATTCAAAAGTTGTAGTCCTCAGATAGATCTTTCTAACGAGATATTGTGCGCATCAAATGGAGATCGTATGTCAAAGTTACGACCCGGGGAAGTTGATGTACCAATTTACGCAAACGGGGCCCATAGTTTGGCGTTTTATCTCCTAGGGTTAGGTTTTTGGATGTTTACGGTTTTCCATTATTTCTCAATAATAAATAGGCCTTTGAGCCTCATTGTAACAGAGTTCATAGGAATGTAGCTGCCACATCTCTTCTCATAGATAAGCTACCATCGCCCGAGCTAGTCTTATTTCAATTTTGTTTGTAAGCATATTTCAGTTAACAATGTAAACTTTGAAACGGGAATTGATACTATTACCTGTTTCATAGAGATAGCGAAAGAGTGACCCGATTTTGAAAAGGGGCGATGCAGAACACACATATTTTTTTTAAAGCATGGTTTTTGGCACTTTAAATTTTTTTTTGTACATTACGTTTTAGAATGTTAGTGATTTACATGCTGATTTAAAAAAGTGGTGATTCTACATCATGCTCTTTTTTTAAAAGACTTATTT
>APFE030590416.1:10313-34746 GCA_000404065.3 Pinus taeda | reverse complement strand
AAAATAATATTATAAAATTAATTACAATTTTATAAAATATTATGATTACTATATTATATTTATGAAAATAATTATATTGATTATAATAACAATTTATAACACTTACTATTATATTATAATAAATTTGAAATAAAATATTTTAAATTTAAATTTAAAACAAAATAGTTTAAAATTAATTTTTTTTAGTTTAAATCAAAATTATATTTACATTTGGGGATGAGAGCATGATCAGAGCGAACGGGGGATAGCGATGAGGGTTAGGGTTTCTGCAGAGTTTGCCTCAGGCAGACCTGAGCCCTGGACAGGGTGCAGGGATAGCCTGCAGCCACCTGCACTAAACTAATACAAGGAAAAGTCACGAGATGATTGGAGGAAGCCAGACAGACCACAAGCGGGGCTGACAAAGAAATGACATAATTGGATGGGGGGGAGATCCCCTCCTATAAAAATGTAGCAGCAGGCGAGACAAGCAGGAATGGATCGAACGGACTCATAGGGAAGCGGGGCAAGGATGCGCCGGTCGTGGGGGCTCGATGGCAAGCAGGGCTGGGAAACATATGTCTACCTAGAGCAATGAAAAACCCAGGTTTGTAATCCCAAACAACAAACTAGAAGAATACAGAGGATATATGAAAGACCATGCTCTGATCTTCAAGTTTGTGGGATTATGGTCGTCTGAAAAAGAACTGGCCAAATGGATACAACAGAGATGGAAGCCCAAGGAACATATTGACCTAAAATTAAGCGCAAAGGGCTTCTTCACGGTCATTTTTACCAACCTAGAGGATAAGGAGAGAGTTTTTGATGAGGGACCCTATTTCTTTAACAACGCAGGTCTCTTTATGAGACACTGGGAAGAATGCTACAACCCATATAAGGAGAAAATGTTAGCGGCACCAATATGGGTCAGGCTGTTCGGACTCCCAATCGAGTTTTGGGATCTAGAGATTCTAGAAGGTATCGGGAACTCAATTAGGACATTTTTCAAAGTGGCCGACACCACCAAGAGGGGTAGATATACATCCTATGCCAGGATCTGTGTTTACATGAATATCACGGAACCGCTTCCAAACTATATTGAGGTGGAATATCATGATGATGTTATATACCTAGGGGGGATAATATGGGGTACAAAGAGAGGTACCCAAGGTAATAATGTAATAATGGGATGGGCCATAGTAATAAATAAGGTGGTTAACCCATATCATGTAAGGGACCACAAGTTAGTTAGGGCCCATGGTATTAGTTTGATGGTATGAGGGAACCATGGTAATGACCCATGGTATTGTATGTATGAGGCCTATATAGAAGCTAGAGACTCCACATGGAGAGAGGTGAAGGAATTGTCAAGGATTAGTGTATGAACAGGCATATGGCTTGTGGAGTGTTCTCCTTCATTAAGGAGTGAATGTATGGTGTTGCCCTACCTTAAAGGTTTTGATCAATAAAGTGAAGCATTTCTATCTATATTCAAATCTTGTTATTCTTGGGTTATTTATATTTCTCATATATTTCTGGGTTAGATCTATAACAAGTGGTATCGGAGCTATAACAAGTGGTATCATAGCACTTTCTTGGAAAAAAAAAGTGGAGAAGTTTTTTTATGTTTGCAGGATTTCGGGGGCGCCGAATTTTCAGATCAAATCTATACGTTTTGGTACAATATCTGCAAAATCTAATTGCAGATATGGATTCTAAGCGAAAAAATACCCGATTTCAAAAAAAAATCGGTCGAATCGGAGTCCGGATGAAGGAGATATCGCTGATTTAAAAATCAATGGGGTTGTAGATAATTTTTCGGGGCAGCAAGTTTGCGGCGCAGATCTAGATGTCTTGGTGCAAGATCTATAGAATCTAATTGCAAATCTGAATTATTTGGGAAAAAATACCGGATTTCATAAAAAAAAAATCAGTTGAATCGGAGTCCAAATGACAGAGATATCGCTGATTTAAAATCAACTCTTTTTGCAGAAATTTTGGTGACGACAGGAGAGTTGTAGCGCAGATTTGAAATTCTAGTGCCTAGATCAAGATTGTTATCACATGGGTAGATGTAGAATGGTTGTTCCATTTCCAAAAGCAGTTCATAATAGGGAGTCTGATCAATATTGATGGAATTGTGGCCCTTTCAAATTTTTGCCAAGTAAGCGAATTTTTCTCAAATCCTCTTCATGGAAAAGTTTACTGGAAAAGATGATAGCCCTACTATTGAAGAATTCATATAAAATCTAAAGAACCTATTTGGGGAGGGATGGAATTGTATGGTATCACTTGGTTTGAAAGAAGAGGCCGCCATATGGTGGAAATCATTAGGCATCATTGGCTTGCCCAAATTCTCGGATGAAGAAATGGAAAAACTCCTTATGGACAAATGGTCTCGGGCTAGAAAACAAGATAAGGGGAAACATGTGGGGTTATTTCCTACTGGTATATCCTTATTGCAGGTTCATGGGTTGATTCAGAAGGAGAAGATCGTTGTGTGTCTATAAATCTAGTTGCAAGCATAATTTTATCAATGTTAATTTGGCAAAAAAATTGCAAGTTCCAGCCAAACACATTGAAAACACACATGTGGATGATGAGGATGTTCAAATTTATAAGGATTTGAAGCTTTCTATGGATAAGTATGTGTTGCATGGTGATTTTTATGCTTCAGATATGGATAATATGGATGTTGTTTTGGGATATCCTTGGATCGAATCAGTGGGTACTATCAATATTAATGTGCAGAAGAAATTCCTAAAGCTCTGGTATAAAAAGAAGAAAATTGCACTACATGATATTTCTATCAATACATAGGTAGAGTCCACGGAAGTTGACGCAGAAGATGTTCCAAGGAATAACATATCAGATGATGAGCAGTTGATGGTCGACAATCAGACACAAACAGAGGCTGAAACTGAAAAGGTTATAGGTGCTGACACATCTGATGAGGGTTCAGTGGTTGAAGTAATATTGGAAGATAAGACACCACAGCAAGCACCACAACATGCATCAGATAAAAGTCAGGCTCCAGTAAAGGGTGAATTACAAAAAAAGATATCGTGGGTTAAAACTTCAACATACCATCACCCACATCACCCTGCAAGACAACAACCATCAAGATGGCAACCAATTAGCCACAAGGACAACAACCCCCACAGGACAGATAGAGAGGAGCTAAGATCCACCTACTACACATCAACACATAAGAGCTGCCACGGTCAACTTCCATCTCAAGCGAGCGAGGCACCAGCGAGGTCGAGGGTTCACCTTTCTCTTGGATGGTAGATACACGTGCATGGTACCAGTGGACTACTCTTTTGAGTAGATCTTATTATTTGTGTTCTTCCCATGTTTCGGGGACGAAACATGCTAAAGGGGGGTGGAATGTTATATACCTAGGGGGGATAATATGGGGTACCAAGGGAGGTACCCAAGGTAATAACGTAATAATGGGATGGGCCATAGTAATAAATAAGGTGGTTAACCCTTATCATGTAAGGGACCACAAGTAGTTAGTTAGGGGCCCATGGTATTAGTTTGATGGTATGAGGGAACCATGGTAATGACCCATGGTATTGTATGTATGAGGCTTATATAGAGGCTAGAGACTCCACATGGAGATAGGTGAAGGAATTGTCAAGGATTATTGTATGAACAAGCATATGGCTTGTGGAGTGTTCTCCTTCCTTAAGGAGTGAATGTATAGTGTTGCCCTACCTTAAGGGTTCTAATCAATAAAGTGAATCATTTCTATCTATATTCAGATCTTGTTATTCTTGGGTTATTTATATTTCTCATATATTTCTAGGTTAGATCTATAACAAGTGGTATCGAAGCTATAACATGAGGTGTGGCAACAACCAGTGGACTACGAGTACATTCCATTCCGCTGTAGAAGATGTCATGAATACGGTCATCTCTTCAGATCATGCCCTTTGAATGTAGCCAGAGCATCAACGGATACTAGGAAGAAGGAAGAAACGAGGAAGGAGGAAGAAGCGGGCAGGGAGGATGATGAAGGTTTTACAGAAGTGCCTCGTCGGAGAAAACCTCAAAAAGGACCGACAAATCAAAAGCCACCTTCTAAGGAATCAACTCAGGTAAATCAAAATAAGTTCGTGGTATTACAAGAAGAGGAAATGGAAGAGGACAACAAAGATAGTGACGAAGAAACAACAGAACTTATAAAGATGGACAAAGGGAAAATGAGACGTAAATAAATATGGAGCTAGAAAATGAGGGAGAAAGAACAGAAAACCCTCAAGACCAGACCCAAATGGAGATAGACTCCCAAAAGGACAAAGGAGGTGAAGAGGAACAAGTCATGAAGAGACTTCTACATGAACAGAGGCATTTAGATGAGAGGTTCATCCTAGAAGATCAAAAGCAATTATACAAAGACATGTTCCAAAGATACAAGGAGAAGAGGGGTAGTCATAATAAATGAACCAGAATATTTAGGATCACAAGGAGGACAAAGCACAAAAACATGTAATACAGGGAAGGGAGGAAGAAAATAGGGAAGAATACCTATGAGCGAAACCATTCAAATGGTTGGAGAAATGCTGGTAAATTCAAGAAGAGTCGTACCTCTATTAGAGGTATTCCAACAACCCCTCAAACTGTTAAAATGATAATTACAACATGGAATATTAGAGGTTTGAACAGTAGGGGGAAACAGAGATATCTGAAAGAGAGACTTAAGAGAGATAAGCCCAATATAATGATTATCCAAGAAACAAAGATCAGTGAACAGAAAATGAAAGATATTATGAGCAAAATCAAGCCGCATTATGAGATAATAGGTCAGGATGCCATAGGAAGTGTTGGGGTCCTGGAAATTCTATGGAACCTATAAGAGATTCAATTTGAAGACTGGGTAAGTGTACCTCGAATTCTTTCGGGCAAATTTAGGAATATTGGATCACAGGAATGGATCCTTCTCACTAGAGTGTATGGACCACATATTCCCGAAGAGCGTAGGAATTTCCTCCAGAACTTGGGAAAAATTTGAAGCCTCTTCCCAGAAAATCCATGGATTGTAGGAGGAGACTTCAACATGATCACATCTCTAAGAGAAAAAAGAGGAGGCCTTAGGAGGTCAGACTGGGATATGGAAGCCTTCGGAGATATGATCATTGAACAAAGACTGGTCGACATACCAATGATAAATGGGATTCACAGATGGAACAATAGAAGAGGCGGCACTCACCAAATTGCCTCGCGATTAGATAGATTCCTTATATCAGAACAGATAATAAACCAAGATATCTTCATTGAAGCCATGATCCTTCCGGGAATGGGTTCTGACCACTGGCCGATCAAACTCGAAATTGACATCAAAGCTAGTCCCAAAAAACGCCCTTTTAAGTTTGAGGCATTCTGGCTCAGAGACTAGAAGTTCATGACGAAAGTGGAAGAATGGTGGAAACAAAGCCAACAAAGGGGAAGGAGCAGAATGCAAACCTTCCAACTAAAATTAAAGGAACTAAAAGAGAAAATAAAAAAAATGGAAAAAAGAGGAATTCGGGACTATCTTCAAGGACTAGCAGCTACTAGACCAGAAAATGAAGAAACTTCAGCAAGACATCATAACAGCAGGCAAAAGCGAGGAACTCGCTAGAGAGGAAGGGATTCTTCTAAGACAAATTGAATAAAGAAAGAAACAAGAGGAGATTCTTTGGAAACAAAAATCAAGAGTGAATTGGTTAAAAGAGGGGGAGAGGAATACGAAGTTCTTCCATCAGGCCATGATTCAGCAGAGACAAAGAAATAGAATCTTCTCTATAAAGAATGTAGAAGGACTTCGCCTAACTCAGCATGAGGAAATGGAACAGATACTAGTAAGTCACTTTAAAGACCTCCTTACTAAACCCCAAGAAGAAAGAAGAGAAGCTATTGGTAGAATCTGCAATGAGATATCAAGTATGATTACCAGATACCAAAACCTAGCCCTTATGAGAGCAGCCACCCTAGAGGAAGTGGAAGAGATCATGAAAGGGATGAAGAAGAATAAAGCTCCTGGACCAGATGGCTTCACAGTGGAATTCTACCCAGTGGGGTGGAAATTCTTAGGGCAAGACATTCTGGACGTGGTGGAAGAATCTCGAAGAAACCAAAAGGTATGTCCAAGCGTAAACTCTACTCTTTTGTCTCTTATACCTAAAACTGCTAAGTCTGAAGATCCCCAAGGTTTTAGACCTATTTCTCTTTGTAATGTAATATATAAAATTATTGCAACACTTTTGGCCAAAAGACTTAAGCCAATCCTTTCTAGCATTATCTCCTCGGAACAAACCGGTTTTGTGGAAGGTCGCCAAATTCTGGATGGTCTGATAGCATCACAAGAAGTAGTGCACTCTCTGAAATCTAAAAAAGAAGCAAGAATGATGATCAAATTGGACCTCTCTAAGGCTTATGATCATCTAAATTAGGCATATCTTAAATCGGTGCTAGCTACCTTTGGTTTTTGCAATAGATGGATTGCTTGGGTCTCGGATATGATCTCCACCCCAAATTTTTCCATTCTTCTGAATGGGATACCATCTACCACTTTCAACGCCTCTAGAGGATTGAGGCAGGGGGACCCTTTGTCTCCCTTCCTATTCATCATTTTAGCGAAAGGGCTGGGAAGATATATTAAAAAAGAATTGCAGGAAAGGAAAATCAAGGGGCTCCGGATACGGGGGAATGACCTACCGATCACACACCAACAATTTGTTGATGATATCATGTTGTTCTGTGCAGTATCTCTCAAGGAAGTAAAAAGAATAAAAGGGATCCTAGACCTCTTCATGGAAGCATCTGGTACTCAAATCAACAAGGAGAAATCTTGCACATACTTCTTCAACACTACCAGAAATGTCAAAACCCACCTGACAAGATTATTGGGTTTCCGCTCGGGCGACTTCCCCACAAAATATCTAGGCACCCCGTTAGCTCTGAATCCTATAAAGATGGCAAATTGGCAACAAACCATTGAGAAACTCACTGGCAGATTGGCAAATTGTTCCTTTAGAACCCTGAATATAGTAGGAAGAGTAATATTTGTCAAGGCGGTCTTACAAGCGATTCCAATCTACCAACTCTCGGCAACGGCAGCCCCCAAAGGTGCATGCACCAAAATGGAGGAGATTTTAAAAAAATTCCTTTGGGGAGGACCGAAGCAACAAATGAAATGGGCATTGATATCCTGGAAAGGTCTAATCAAGAGTAAAGATGAAGGGGGATTAGGATTAAGAGATCCCTATACTTTGAACCAAGTAATGGGGGCTAAGCTCTGGTGGAGATGGATGGCGGGAGGAGGAGACATATGGAAAATAATTTGGATGAAAAAATACAACATGCTAGTAAAAACAGAAGAAATCTTAAGACTTGAGGAAATCCCAAAAGGCTCTACGATATGGAACCTGGCCAATCAAAACAAAGATATAATATCCAAGCATGCCTTCTGGGAAATTAGGAATGGAAATTCAGCCAAATTCTGGGAAGAAGCCTGGCAACAAAGGGAGAAATTGAATGGTATTCAGGGACTAAGAAACACTTGATAGATGGCTAAAGAGGAGGGTTTGAATTATGTTAGTGAGTTCTGGAATGAAGAACACCAAGAGGAGTTATGAGGAACTTGGAAAAACCCGGAAGAATGGGATAGAAATATTGATGTAGAACAAAGAGAGTTGTATATAAAAGAAATGAAGACAAGGAAAATAGCTATCAGAACAAGTCCAAACATACTGAGATGGGGTCACTTAACGAAAGGAACCTTCACAATCAAAGAAGCCTACAATCTCATCATGCAACAGGAACAAGATGACCTGACACCCCTATGGAAACAAATTTGGCAAGGAAATTGGTGGCCAAAAGTGACTCACTTCCTATGGCTTGTGTGCAAGGGTCACATTCTAACATGGGATCAACTTCAAAAGCATGGAATTCAGGGTCCCCCCAGATGCAGTCTTTGTAAACAGGATCAAGAAACATCTAAAAACCTTCTGAATTCTTGTCATTTTTCCCAGCAGCAATGGGAAGAAATTTGGGGGCTCTTTGGAAGGATAAATAGAGATCATCAAAACATCAAAGAAACAATCAAACAATGGGGGTGCAGTCAATTCACGAGCCCAGTGGTGAGAAGAGCCTGGAGTCTAGTTGTCGGTCTGAATATGTGGATGATATGGAAAGAAAGAAACCGTAGAATCTTTCAAAACAAAGAGTTGTCTCAAGCGCAGGTCTGGAAAAGAACCCTGAGTCATATCAGAGAAACTATTCTAGTGGAAGCTTGGAGTCAAGACGATTGGAAGACGACACCTGATGAAGAACGGATTCTAGCCAAGCTAAATTTAGATCAACGAATGGTAGCTCCCTAGATGTGGAAACCTCCCGGCTCAAATAGTAATATCCCTATCCATTTCTCTCGCCCTACTGCAGGTTTCATCAAACTAAATTTTGATGGAGCCTCCAAAGGCAACCTGGGGCCAGCGGGGCTCGAAGGCATCTTTCAGGATGATCAGGGCAGGACTAGATGGGTATACTCAGGCCATGGTGGGGTCATGAGCAATAATGAAGCAGACCTTACGGCATTTTATCAAGGATTAAGAACAGCGAAAAGAATTGGATATAACAACCTCGAGGTAGAAGGAGACTCCCAACTTGTTATTGATATGATAAGAAACTTAATAACGGTAAGACCTGGGACAAAGTTGCGAAAAGTTGGAGGATGGCTAGCTTGGTCCAAGAATTGGAAGCCATTATAAAGTGATTTGAATATATGATCATAAATCATGTAAGAAGGGAAGGCAACAGAGCAGCTGACTTCCTAGCTAATTGGGGAAGTAATGAGCAAGGAGGCAATCTAGATAGTATCTGGCCACCTCAACTTGAGGAGCCCAAATTGGAGCCCCTCAAAGCAATCCTTGCCCAAGATTACCATGAAGACACAAACTCAAGATAATAGATATAGGTGGCCCCCGATCGGGGTGATGAAAGGGAAGCATACGAGCATGAGGACAGCGCAGGGGAGAGGACAGCCAGGACGGCCACCTACTACCATCAATCTGGATCAACCGGACGTGGTGGTTTCTTTCATGACTATGGGAATTTTGAGGAAGCGATTATGGGGGGAGAGGTGGGAAAGAACGATGACGGTAGTGGGATGGGACGTAGGGTATATGGGAAGGGGTACATGAGGGTGGCAATTTTAGGAAGAGAGCTCAGCCTGCAGCGAAGGAAGGAGGGGAACAGGGTAGCGTGAGTGATGGGATCTTCTGCAACTAAGCTCAATTCTAGGAATCAGTAAAGGAAGAGATGGCATGTCTGGGTAGAGGCCAGGGTCATGGGGGCAGAGGGCACCAGAGCCAGCCGTTAAAAGCGATCCTACAACTTCGACACCGGCAGGTCAGAGAAGAGGCAGGAAATCTACCAAGACAGTGATCCATGAAGCAGCTCGCGCATACAGAGAAGGGACGGATGCTGACATTCGTCAGCTAATCCAGGAGATGGAGGATTGTGTCATGGAAGAAGATTCTGAGCTAGAGATGGAAGAATGGGGGGATATAGTCCCCAACCCAGGGCACACCAGAGGCAGAATGACGCTATACAAACAAGCCCTACACGTGTACTGGGTTATGAAGCATTTACTGGCCAGAGCCCTGGAGCAGGTGGTGGGGGAGATGGAAGAAATAGCACAAGGTATGCCCAATATCAAAAAGGACATGAAAAATCTACAAATTATCTTGATTATGCAAGACAGTAAGCTGGATGAGATCTAGCAACGTCTGATGAAGCTCTCTCCAGCGGCAAGCGACTCTGCTGCTGCACGGGCTATTGTGGAATCTGATAAAGATGATAGAAAGGAATAGTTTCTTAGTTTCCAAATTTTAATGGATTTTTAGCGGATAACATTCTCTTTTCCTGGGTTTTATGTTAGTTCAGAACCTAAATAGTGTTTCTAGATGTGAAGTATATTTAGCTTGGATTGAAAGACTGGTAAAATTTTGCTATTGGATGGCATATAACAGACTTAGGTCACCAACAAACTTGGTTTCCCATTTGGGCAAGTTGAGGCCACCAAAACTCTGTACATGGAACAACTTGCTTTATAAATAGAAAAAGAAAGAACTACCGCAGCTTACAAAAAAAATTATATTTATATTTGTATATTGTTCCTTCATCTATTAAATTAACTAGTTAAAAGTGAATATATAATATAAATTATATATATTATATATATAATATAGGGTATTGATGTTGATATAAACTAAAACATTCAATTTAAAAAACAACACATAATGTGTTATATTTTTTTAATTTAATGAAATATGTATGAGTGATAAATAAATTAATTATTATATTATATATATATATATATATATATATATATATATATATATATATATATAGATATATATATAATAATATATATATATATATTATATATGATATATTATAATTTATATATATTGATCAAAAATATATTTTATTTTATAGGTCGTGTAAGTCTTTTTCTTTTTTTTTAAATTTAAAATTATTTTTTTTAACAATCTTAAAAAAAATTAAATCGAAATTTTAAATTTTAAATTCAGTTTTACTGGCTTTTTTTAAAATGTTGAAAATTGACCCTAACAAAAAGCCATTATTCCAGTATCAACACTTTTCATTTTCAGTGTGGTTTTCTGCACAATTTTTCCATAAAAAAAATCGTTTTCACTACCATTTTTAAAACATGTTCAAAATTGACCCTAAAAAAAACCATCGTTCCAATATACACACTTTTCGTTTTTAGCATTGTTTTTCATGTTTTTTCATGGGTTTTGGGCCAGACTTCTCATTTTGAGTTTATAGTTCCCGTTTCAAAGTTTACATTGTTAGTATTTGATATTAATGAAATGAAGTCTTATTTCTGTTGCATCTCTGTATTTATGGTTATATCTCTAATTTGTTGTGTTCCTATTTAATTATAGATCAAGGTGAAGGCATAAAAAATCTAAGCAATATGTTGTCATAACATGATTCATATGACTAATAGTGATTAATGATAAACATGTGACAAGAAGCAGTTTGACAACACAATTGGAAAGCCAATGAAAGCATTGCATGTAGTCTTGGGGAACCAAGGGTATAGAAAATAAGGTGTTGATGAGATCCTGGAAAGACACCTATGCATGTTGATATGCACGTTGTAACAATGTGGTGAGTACATTAATATGAGGTTTGCTACGAGTAAGTGGTCTTCTCCTAATAAGTGTTTTAAAAATTATTGATTATGATTCTTGAACTTTGTGCACACTTAAAGTATTGATGGAATGTTTGAATAGGTGAATGATATGTATGTGCTTATGAGATTGCACGAAGGAAAGATCATGTTCTAAGACAATTGTACTAATACAATGTGTGTTGAGATAGTTGATATGTACAAGAGTGCAAGTGATTTCTAGCTATAGCACTATGGCTAATGACTATGTGCTTATTACAGACAATGTCATGGCTACTAACCTTGGTAAAAGGTTGATTGCAAAATTTGATGATCCTAGTCTTGGTAAAAGGTTGATTCCCAATTTTGTAATAACATGGTTATAAACATGTTGATATGTATTCTTGATTCTTAGAACATGTGACTGACATGAATTCTAAATATGTGAACAACAATAAATCAACATGCTTGGTATTAGCATGGCAAGGTAATAGTTGATTTGTTTATGTTGATATAACTAAAAACTGTTAAATAATTGTGACAACACATAAGAAGACTCAATTGCAACAAGAATTAAAAGAATAGACAATAGTATGGTGCAACACAACATGGATCAAGTCCATCATGAACAAGAAAGGGGAAGTTTCCCTGAAAGAGCATATCCCTCAATGAGCTATTTCAAGGGATCTTTAAATTTTAAGGTTGCTATAAAACCTTGGAAAAGGCTAGGTCTTATTTTGTGCGTGTGTGTGTCCATATATATATATATATATATATGGTGTTGAAGGACACACTAAACATCGAAACTGATGGGATTGAGTGTTTGTGGATTAATGGACATTTTATATGTTTTGTATTTTATTAATTGGCTTCATATTTTTTTTGTTGCTTTAATTGTTGGCCTTGAGCATGGTCATGTTGTGTGTGTTGTCATTATGTGTTGTTGTTGTGAGATTTTTGTTTTTCCATGCTTCTTCTTTATTCTTGCCTTTGTGTTTTGGTCTTGATGGTTGTTGAGTGTGGGGAAAGGAAAGAAGAGGATCTCTCAAGAAGAGCTTAAGTAGAACCCAACCATAAGTGCAAGATATTGGTTAAAGCATGTGCATAAGATAAATGGTAGTCAAAGGGAGGAAGAATATGATAGAACAACTAAGATGGGCCCGACTGAGTACACTTGAAATAAAATGTGCAACAATGTAAGTACCATGGAAATGGCATAAAAAGGGAAGTTTTCCTAAACTTTAATACAACATGGCTAAGATATGTAAGGTATAATGACATTATGTGGATCAATAGGTCATTAGTTTAAAAGCATCATAGAAGCATAGTAAGTGATCAATATCTAAAACTATGATCACCGTGTCAATGGAATGGAAGCAGAGTTTGTATTTGCCATAATTGGGTAACGCAACAAGGTTATTTAATGGGTTCCAGGTTGCATGAAACACCATTTACAAAGTGGGAAAGAATGGCCCATCACTGGTATTTATGTTATGTTTATGCTTCACACAATTATAGTGAACATGAATGAAAAGGGACAAAGGCTAAGAACTGGTAGCTTATGAACAACATGGATGAGGACATGCTAAGTTAAATAAACTATTGAATATTGCAACAATAGAAATATCAACTGCTAGTGTTGATGATGGAAGTAAGGTAAAAGAAGTAAGGTAAAAGTAAATGGAGAAGAATATGGGTGAAACTACCTTTGCCTAAGTTTGGAAACTATTGTTTGCAAATTAATGCATGATCTGCATGGATACAAGGAGGTTTTCTAACCTTGACACTATGAATGTATTATATTTAAGGAACATGTTAATGATTAAATGAATGCATGTAATCCCTTTTCATTTGACAAGTTATTGTCAAGAATCATTCTTGTGGAAGGATGATCGGTTAATGCTAAAAAATAAATAAAAGATCTAATGAATATATGCAACATGTTTGGGATAACATAATGAGGTAATCCAATGAGATCCCCTATCATGTAAGAGATCCATTGAGCAAGTGGGAATTCTTGTTGTCAAATATTATTATGATCATGTAATCATGACATTTATGTGCCCATTTTTATATTATGTTATGACAAGGAAATGTTGAATCTTATATCAACAGGTATACTAACTACTAGCTGGATTCCTTGATCAAATCATGAGACACATATGCCACTAGGTCCTACCTTGGGCTAGGAAATCACTCAGTGCATATAGTTCGATTATTACCACCACCAAAGTGCTAGCTAGCCACTTATATACTTTCCAAACAAGGACACCTTTTCTTGTTGGAGGTGTGATGATATTGGGATGAGCAGACTACTCGGAATTGGGGGTTTCTTGGACCTAGAAGTCGTGATGGGAGTTGTGGTGGTAAATAATATGTCTTGTTCATAGAAGGCTATCCGGATTGGTAGTGCCTACAGTTGTTGGGAGGCAAGTGAATAGAGGGGGCTTATTTGGACTTGTACGAAAAGATTGAGTGGAACAATATAACCACCACTGAGTGCTTGCTTCGGCTAAGAACCACTCAGTGAGTTGGAACTGAAGACAAAGCCAATTGAAGACTACATTGAGTGATTTCTTCGGTTGACAAACCACTCAGTGCAGGAGCAAAGAAGAAAGCTATAGAGATAAGTACTAATTATCAGTTTAAAGAATTTTTATAATATTATGCTTTAATTTGATTTAAAGTTATGATTCATAATGACTTAAGTTATATTTTAATAAAATTGTGCTATGTTCTAAATTAATTTAAAACTATATGATTATCTCTCATGACATATGTGTTTGTGATGTAGGAGAATCAATTAACTACCCATCACATTTATATGAGGTTAATTGCAAGGTAAACAATATCATCTTAATGACATCAAAGTGTTCAGTAGTATAATGGAGTTGAAGACTTCAAAAACTAGGCCATTATGTTGATATTGGAACCTTGTGAAATGCACTGATTGCCATGAGGTGTGCCATGACACATGTTTTTTTATTAAAGGTAGAGGGACACATTGGATGAGATAATTATTACTATGTGAGGAAGCCTTGCCAAGGGATGGATCTCACAAGGGAATATGGAAATAGAGAAGGGGATGCTTGAACTTGGATGGTGAGTGACTGCGTGGAAGAAGAAATGGATCACCCAAGGGACTGATGAAGCAAAGAAGGGGATGTCGGAACTCGAAAGGTGAATTGGTTTTCACAAAATCATATGCACAATGATTGGGATTAGGAATGCATTGGGTGTGTCTTGAAAAGCAATGAGATTAAAATAGTTGCCTAAAGAAGGATAGAGCACAGTGGATGGCATAGTTGGACATTGGAGGCAGATCATGCTTTCAAGTAATTGAGCAGGCCAAGATGCAATGGAAGCACAATAGATCAAATGAATCCACATGGGAGAGGATTGATCAAATGAGGGTGGATACCCAATTTTGGTTGTTGAGTAAGTAGTTGTAAATGTAATTGTAAATATGTAAGAGTTGTAATTTAGAATTCAATTTTGTTTTAGTATTTTGATGCTAAGAACACCGAGGACGGTGTTCCCCTTAAGGGGGTGGGTTTTGTAACACCCCTAGCATGCTCCCCCAGATTCTTGTAATGTAATTATAATCTAATTATAAATGATTATAAATTTATTTGAATAGCCTTAAGAGTGGGACCACGTATCTGTGATCTAAGGGGAAAAACAAGAACAACTTAAGTGGTGTTAGTTGGCACCACTGCTCAATCTAATGTGCATCTAGCATGAAAGATCTTGAAGAATGTTCCATGAGGAACATGAAGAGACACATAAGAAAATTTATAAAAAGGTATTCGAACAACAAGAGGTGGTTAGCTTTTTATTGAGTGAAAGAAGTTTGAGGACAAAATGGGATCTTTCAGCAAGGAGCCAAACTTGTGAGCATGATTTATAGTTGAATTTGCTTGAAAAAAACCCTTGGATCATGGATCTGGCTCGAGGGTGACTGTTGTAAGAAATTTAGTTTGCAACTAGTCTATGGCTAGGTGGAAAATCAAAGTCCCATATTCAATTTTTGCCATTGTTAGATCTCAATAAGTGTTATTAATTTTGAGCTATGAATATGATGATTAGTTCATTACTAAAATTAATGTATAACCCTGTAATAATTTTGCATAGCTATAGGAAATTGTTGCTTGTAATTAATAGGAAAAATATGTTGATTATTTTGTGGATTATATTGAAATTCTACCTCGAGGATGTACGAAAGATGTCTTGATTTTTGTGTGCAAATTAATATGTTGCATGTGGACATGAAGGGCTTTGTGATTACTATTGCTTGTATTTTTTCTATAACTTTTCTTCGAGGAGGTTCCAAAAGATAAAACTTGGACTATGTGACTGGAAATCATGTTGATCTAGTTTTCAGATCTTGGGTCGCGATATTTTAGGAGATATGACCAGAGGAATTCAAGCTTCCTAAATGCTCTTAAAACTGTTCACCAAACATGTCATGTTTCCATTTATGCTATAACTTTTCTTCTAGGAGGTTCCAGAAGTTGAAACTTTGACCATAGTGAGGGGAAATCATGTTGAACATCTAGTCCAAATTTCAGATCTTAGATTGTGATATTTTAGGACATATGATCAAAGGAATTCGAGTTTCCTGAATGCTCCTAAAATCATTCATCAAACAGGCCATGCTAGAATTTATGCTATAACTTTTCATTTGGGAAGTTCTAGAACTTGAAACTTGAACCGTAGGGGGTGAACTCCCATTGATCATTTAGTTTGGTTTTTGGAACTTGGACTTCTATAACTTAGGTGATATGCGTTGAAGAATTAGCTATATTAGTTTGCATACAAAGTGTTTAAAGAAATGTTTAAATGGTTTAATGATTCATTGCATACAAAAGGTTTAATGAAATGCCCTAATGAAAATGTCATTTTGTGGAAGGAGATATTTTTGTTGTATGATAGTATTGTTGTAGCTTAGATATGCATATTTGCATGCAAAGTGTTAGAAGAAATTATTAAATGGTTTAATGATATAGAAATCCTTTGTACATTCAAACTACAAATTGTAATATGCTAAAACAATTGACTTGAATCTACTCTACTTATCAACGGAAACAATAAATGATCGATGAAATCACGAAGTATAAAAGAGAAAGGATTCAATCACACATAACCCAATAATTTTAAGGGGAAATTCATAGTTAAAAACCCTTGTTATCTACATATTGCATTAATCAGAAAATATGAGAAGATTACAATGCTTTGCTCAAGCCCGAGCAACCTCTGCACTATATCTATCTATTTCACTGCTTCCCAGACAAGCTCAATCCAATACTTAGCCAATTTTGTTGCCTACCGAGCTCCTATTTTCTTACGTCATTTCCTTGGGAATTAGTCCATATTTAATTGGGAAATTCTACAAATATGAATTGTGCAATCCTCATATGCCTTCCTCTGATTGCATGCACCACATGTACAATTCAGATGATTATACAACTGATAGTACATTATCCCTGGACTCCAATCTCAACTAGGTCTTCTCTGATCTGACATGCATGAGTTAATTATGAGTAAATCTTCAATTCACTGGTTGATTAGTGTTGGTTACACCCCACTACTAGATCTCCCACTAATTCAGCCTCCATCAGTTGGAACTAGTTTAACTAAATTTAACTCAATTAAACTAAATTAAATAATTACAACGCAAAATAAACTCAATCAGGGCTTCTAAAAAGTAGGAGACACTCTACATGACTCTAGTTAGACTCTCAACTCGAATTAACTAAGCCAACTAAGTCAAATAAACTTAGTTAACTACTACAAGTTGTCATAAGATGTGGAATTACAATTTAATTCCTAATTTAATTCAAGGACAAATTAAATTAGGATTTTAGTGTTACATTTTAAACACTCCCTCTCAACAAGAAAGGGATTATCTACTACCTTGATCATGCCTTTATGAAATTGTAATTTGCATCTTGGCAATGCCTTTGTCAAAATATTTGCATCCTTCTGCTTTATAGGAATGTACTCCAACAACATGATTCTCCTTTGCACACAATCTTGTAGATGATGATACTGGATGTTAATATGCTTCGATCGATCATGAAAAATTGGATTGTCATAGAGTTTGATACAACTATGATTGTCATATTAAAGCATTGTAGGATCCATATACTAGCCAAATAACCCAACAAGGATCTTCCTCATCCAGATAGCCTCATAACTTGCATGACTGATAGCCATGTATTTTGCTTCTGCTAAACTAAGCGCAATTGATCTCTACTTCCTGTTGTACCAAGAAACTGTTGCTAACCCAACACTAAATATTCCCCCTGATGTGCTCTTCCTGTTGGATGGACTCCCTCCCTAATCTGCATCTGTGAAGCCTTGAATCTTCACTCCCTTTGTCTATTTGTACCAAAGACCAACCTAAGTGATGCCTATGAGGTATCTCAACACATGTTTAGTTACCTTCCAATAAATTTTGTTTGGCTTAACCATGGCTTGACTAAGTTGGTTAACTAAAAAACACATGTACGGTGGTGTGTTTACCAAATACATATGTTAACCCAGAAGCTATATGTAAATAGTAGCCTCCACTACTTCACCTTAAGTAGCATCTTCCTTCCTCCAATTACCTGCTAGAGGATTCTCCATGGGTTTGATGCTCTCCATGTGGAACTTCTTCAGTATCTCGTTGGCATACCTTCCCTGAGAGACAAACAGTTCCTCATCTCCTTGCCATACTTCTATACCAAGAAAGTAATTCATGAGCCCTAGGTCCTTCATCTCAAATTCTCTTACAATATCCTCTTTGCAAGATTTTATCAGCTTCTCATCACCTATTAGAATCAAATCATATACATATAATATTATAATCAACAATTTACCTTCAACCACAATATGTTAAAGGTTCGCATCTGCTTTACTTTTGGTGAAACCCAAACCAATGAAGTAGTTGTCAATCCTGGTGTAACAAGCAAGGGGTGCTTGTTTTAGTCCATACAACACTTCCTTGAGTCTGCACACATAAAACTCTCTGTTGAAGGTCTCAAATCTTTCCGGATACTCAATATACATCTCTATCTCAATCATACCATTGAGGAATGTTGTATTCACATCCATCTGATGTATATATTCCATCCCATTTGCACTAACAGTGCTAGAATAGACCTGATTGATGAGTACCTTGCTACCGGAGAAAAGCTCTCATCGTAATCAATTCCCTCCACATGAGAGAACCCTCTAGCCACAAATATGGCCTTGTGTTTCTCCACACTCCCATCTGCTACTTGCTTTACCTTGTAAAGTCATTTGGAACTCACCATCGACTTATTTGTTAGTCTTAGTACCACTTCCCAAATATTGTTTTCGATAAAGGAGTCATACTCCTCAACCATGGCATCAACCCATATTGGTTGCTACACTACTTCCTGAATGAGGATGGCTCAACCTTTACACTCTAACCCATCAGAGCCATGTAGCCAGTGAATTGATTTGGTGACCTCCTCTGCCTACGTTGTGATGTGGGTTCTCCCACATTCTCTCTAGCATCATGCATCAATATGTCAGCCTCTTTGGTGCACTTCCTTCCATCTTGGGAAGTATGTGCATGAGTGGGTGCTTCCACTCTCTACTCCTTTACATGTGGTTTCCCCACATCATCCTGAGGTTCCTCCTTTGGAGCTAAAAGCTTCTCATCCATATGTAACTGAATCTCCCTCTCAAGGAAACATCTCATGGCCTTCTTTTCATTGAACTTCACATCTCTACGAACCATTGTCATCCTATTGGATGGGACGTACACCCGATAGTTGTGAGGTGTATCATTGTACCCCACAAAGATTCCCAACTCAGCTAATGGCTCTAGCTTTTTCCATGCATCCTTGGTAACATGACAGTAAATTGATGAACCAAAGATCCTAAAGTGTGCCACATCTGTTTTCTTACCTAAAAAAGCTTCTTCTGGTGTACTCATCTCGAGAATTTTATGTGGGCTTCTGTTATGCAAATAAACAGTTGGGTTGCATGCTTCAACCCACAAGTGCAACAATAGGCCCTAATCATGTAACATCTTCATGCAGCTCCCACAATACTTTAGGTCTTCATTTCATCCACCTCATTCTATTGTGAGTTCTATGGTGCTATTAACTCTCATCGAATTCCTTCTGATGCACATAAGTTATTGAATTCAATCGACACATATTCTCCACTGTTATTGCTTCTAAGAGCTTTAACTTTCCTGCCAGTATCTTTTTAGACAAGTGATTTAGATTCACAAAATTTAGCGAACATCTAATCTTTCTTATACATGAATAAAATCTAGCACTTATGAGAAAAGTCATCAACAAATATTATATAATACATGTGCTTGGTCATGGAGGTTGTCGAGAACAGTCCACACACATCTAAGTGATCTCGATCAAGGATCGCTTGTGCTCGATTATCTTTATCATGAAAGGAAGATATGGTGTAATTCCCCAATGTACACCCTTTGCATGTGTCTCTCTGCTCTAGTGCACCCTTGGGAAGTCTTGTAGAAATTTGATGCATTATCTTCAAAGCTCTGTGGTGCAAGTGCCTCAATCTTCTATGCAAAAACTCACTGATGTCTCGGCTCTGCACCTTCTCTGGTTTTGTGCTCAAAGCAGTGCAATATTCTATATCCAATTTGTATAGGTTCTTCACCTGAACCTCGATATGCTTCACCTATCCTGAGGCTATGTGATGAAGGAAAGCCTTTCCCTTGCTAAATATCACATCATAGCCACGCTCCACAAACATGGCGATTGAAACCAAATTCTTCTTCAAACATGGAACATACATGACATATTTTAATGTGAGGGGAGAACTAGACTCCCTCTAAAAGGTAACAGTGCCGATGTCGGTTGCGTTATACCTCCCATCATCTCCCATCTTGATGTGCATCTGGACATCCTTCTCCTCCAAGTCACTGAAGAACTCTTTGTTGTCGGTCATATGGAATGGGGCTCCACTATCCAAGTACCACACACTACCCATCACCGATGTCACCATGAAAGCGATGAGGGTGAAATCCAGTTTGAATTTTGAAGCAAGAGCTTCACCCGGCGCTCCTCCTGATGGATTCTTACCAGCCTTCTTGTATCGACACTTTGTAGCATAGTGTCCTTGCTCATGACAGTGAAAATAATTTAATCATCGACATGTCCTTTTTCTTGCTGCCCTGACTGGAACCTGATTTGGAATGAGATGACTTCCCCTTCCCTTTCTTCACCTTTCCAGCTAAGGCACAGTTCTCCCCATCAACATGCTTCGATTAGGATCCTTCTCCGTTGTTCCGCAAAATCTCTTCTTGTACCAAGTCAAACCACAATCGCTCCCACTCTGGTAGCTTCTCCCTCCCATTAATGGAGTCTTGGTAGTTGTGCTAGCTCTTGGGAAGGCCTGGAAGTGCTAGGCTCACCAAATCATCTTTTGCAACTATAACCCTGACACTTCCAAGTTCATCGTGACATTGGGTGAATTTGGTCAAGTACTTTGGTATTATGTTGCCCTTCTCCATCTTGGTTTTTCTAAGCTTGTCCTTCAGTGCTAGCTTCCTGTGGTCACTGTTGTTTTGAAATAGACATGTCAAGGCCTTCCACATTGCAAATGGAGTTTCCTTACCGTGGAGGTTCAAGATAATATGATCTCGAAATCCTCATAGGATAATCCTTCTCGCCTTTGCCACACACTTTCTCCACTCTTCCAAATCCTAAGCATAAACTAGATTAGGAATATATTTGTTTATGGATTCCCTAATCCCGTTGTCTTCCAACATTGCCTCCATCATATCCTTCCAAGAAATATAGTTCGAACTACCCTCAAGGGAATATTCAAGTCTCAATCCGTAGAATGACATCCTGCTCACTCTGAAGTATGATACTACAAATTCGATTTCTCCTACAAAAGTCAAATTCATATTCTCTTCTATAGTGATTTCATCTCTGATACCATGTAGAAATTCCTTGTAGATTCAAACTACAGATCGTAAAGTGCTAAAATAATTGACTTGAATCTGCTCTACTCATTAGTGGAAACAATAAACGATCAATGAAATCACGAAGCATAAAAGAGAGAGAATTCAATCACACATAACACAATAATTTTATGGGGAAAACCACAGCTAAAAACCCTTACTTATTTGTATATTGCATTAATCATAAAATATGAGAAGATTACAATGATTTACTCAAGCCCGAGCAACCTCTACACTATCTCTATCTATCTCACTACTTCCCAATCAAGCTCAAGGGAATACTTAGCCAATTTTGCTGCCTTCCAAGCTCTTATTTCCTTGCACAATTTCCTTGGGAATTAGCCTATATTTAATTGGGAAATTCCACAAATATGAAATGTGCAATCCTCATAGGAATTCCTCTGATTGCAAACACCACCTGTACAATTCAAATGATTATACAACTGATTGTACATTATCCCTGAACTCCAATCGCACCTGGGTCTTTCTCTGATCTGACATGCATGAGTTAATTATGAGTGAATCTTCAGTTTACTGGTTGATCAATGCTGGTTACATCCCACTACTAGATCTCACACTAATTCCTCCATCAGTTGGAACTAATTTAACTAAATTTAACTCAGTTAAATTGAATTAAATAATTACAACTCAAAATAAACTCAACTAGGGCTCCTAAAAAGTAAGAGACACTCTACATGACTCTAGTTAGACTCTCAACTCAAATTAACTTATCCAACTAAGTCAAATTAACTTAGTTAACTATTACAAGTTGTCATGAGATGTGGAATTACAATTTAATTCCTAATTTCATTCAAGGACAAATTAAATTATGATATTTTTGTTGCATTTTCAACAAATGATTCATTGCATACAAATTGTTTGATGAAATTCCCCAATGAATATGTTGTTTTGTGGTTGGGGATAATATTATTGTATGATAGTATTGTTGTAGCTTATATATGCCTATTTTAGTGCAAATAAATTGAAGAAATGTGTTAAAGGTGTTTTATTACAATTTGCATACAAACTATTTGATAAAATACCTCAAAGACAAAAATAAAAAATTGCATGATTGAGTGGTATGTTTCAGTTAGTATGTTACAAGTGGAATTGGAGTAATGTTTCTGATTTGATTTCATACAAAATGTTTAACAAAATGTATACAAGACAAATAATACTCAATTAGTTGTATACAAAGTATTTGAAGAAAGATTTACATGTAAAGTGTTTAACAAAATGTATGAGAGATCAAAATCAGGCTTTTGCAAGTGTGGGTAGGATAAATTTAATAGGGGTATGTGAAAAAGTGATATCAAAGCTTATTGTCAAGTTAGTGAAAGGAAAAAGAGAATTTTGGCTCGTAACCTTTATAAGTCATTGAGGTAATTGGTTAGGTTAAAATGACAACATTGAAATGTTCCCTTACACTATTGTAGATTATTAGACAGTTGGAGCAAATTTGATGGTTGGTTTGACCCTCCCTTTTGGTTCTACGAACCAACAAATGATGCCTCGAACTATTGAGAAAAAAATGGTGCTGGCCACAAGAGCTCTCCAAATTAATGTGAGGAAACAATATTCATTCTCAAAGAGTGATTTTCAATCTATCTTTTATAACGTTTTTTTTAAACCCTTTTTTATTAAATCAATGCCACCTTCACATGTTTTTTCACCCAAATGACATTTAAATAGTTATATTAATTGATCCCCTTTTTTAACAACTATACCTACAAGAATGAAATAGGCTACTAAGTTGCTCTCCTAGTCTAGTGATCATTCAAAGAGGGACATTACAAGAACCTACAATAAAATCCATTGAAACTTCTTCTCAACATTGACTTGCTATAGCTAATGGTTGTAGGAGCCCTGGGGCCTTGATAGCCTATCTCTTATTCTATTGGCAGACCACAAATTTAGCCACAAAATTTTGAATATTAGTTTTAAGACCTTTCTAAAAAAAATTATCCTTGATCCCATAGTAAGTTTTTAAGAGCTCTGAATGTCTTCCTATAGGAGAAGTGGGCAATTGAAAAAGACCTTTTGTTTGAATTGGGAATTTTTACATAAATATAGGTGAACTTGATACCACAGTATATCATTCTTCGACACAAATTTATCTAATACACTTGCATCTTCTTGTAGTTGTTGAATAATCTTACATACCTTTCAATCTTGCTTCCATTCTATCCTTGCTTCTTCCACCCAATGAGATTGCAAAATAGAAATAGCACATAGTAAACCCTTTATTTCTTCTTCTTTCCATGAAAATGCATCTATCACCATATTATGTTTTCCTTTTTTGTGGATAATTTCAAAGCCATAACCTATCATATTTGTAAGCCATTTTTGTTTCTTTATTGAAGTTAATCATTGCTCCAAGAAGTACTTCAAACTATCACGATTTGTTTTTACTTTTAAGTGTCTTCCTAGTAGTTAAGGGTCTCATTTTGAACCTCATGTAGTATGGCCAACATTTTTCTTTCATAAATGAGGTTGGTCGAGTTCTTTCTTTTAAGTTTCCTACTATTAAAGGTAAGGGGTCTCCCTTCTTGCATTAAAATTGTAGGTTTTAACGCCGTACAGAAATTACCTACATACGAATTCTGAAAATCAGAAAATAAACAAAGGCGAGAGCATAACACATAAAACAAATATACACAGAGATTTTCCCCTGGATCCCAAAACTGGGACTACCAGCTTGATTTTCAATTATGTTCCTATATTACAATACATATATATACATGCTAAAGCATCTAATACCATGGACTGAAAACCATCGCGTCCAAAACCATGTGCGAAAACCATGCACAAAACCATAGGTAGGTCTGCCCAACCTAATATAGGGTCGAAAAAAAATTTCCTCGGGCCCTGCACCAGACCCCGTAGAGAGGAGTTTACTGCCCCTAACCCCCTATGGCCCCCCCCCCCCCCACTACTCAATCGGCGCAATGAAGGGGGCCTCTGCCTCCCCTCTAACCCCCCAATCAACTAGGGGAGCTAGTCGTGGAAAGAATATAGCACAACCCAACATTCTCCCACTTGTTTTTTCTTTCCACAGGGGGGCACAAGAGAGCTTTGTCATTTATCCAGCCCTGCAACACCCATTGTTTCTCTACACCAAGAGAACTTCTCAAAGCTCATAGATTTTGTCAATGCATCTGCAGTATTTTTCAAAGTGTCCACCTTTATCAGCAACACCTTTTTGTCTTCTATCATATCCCTCACAAAGTGATATTGAACATCAATGTGCTTTGTCTTTGAATGGTAAGCAGGGTTTTTTGCCAAGA
>APFE030590406.1:0-28336 GCA_000404065.3 Pinus taeda | reverse complement strand
ATTTTGTTTTTGCGAATCTATCAACGATCAGTTGCCGCTCAACAACATTGTCAGATTTGGATGTTTCAAGAAAAATTACATCTCTAGATATAACAAACTTTTATTTTCTTCATCATAGAGGCGGTATGCTTTGGAGGTATTTGAATACCCCAAGAAAATACACTTACGACTTCTAGCACCAAGTTTGTTTCTATGTACCTTTGGTATCAAAGCATAACAGGTGGAACCAAAAATCCTGAGATGTTTGACCGAAGGAACATGTCCATACCACAATTCATAAGGAGTCTTGTTTCTTATAGCACTAGATGGACATCTATTCTTTATATATGCAGCACATAGAACAACATCAGCCCAAAACATTATCTTTACATTTTTGAAAAAAAGCATGGATCGTACCATATTCAAAATTGTTCTGTTCATTCTTTCAGCTACACCATTCTGTTGGGGATTATAAGGCACAGTTGTTTGATGTTTAATCCCATGTTGGGAAGATATTGTTCAAATTCAATTGATGTATATTCCTTTCCATTATCAGTGCGAATAGACCCAATATGAGATTGTGCATCATTTTCAATCCATTTATGAAAATTCTTGAATTTTAGGAAAGCATCAGATTTGTTCTTCAATAAATAAACCCAACACATTCTGGTGTAGTCATCAATAAATGTCATGATATATTTATTTCCATTTGCAGAAGGAACAGGCATTGGACCACATAAATCTGAATGAATAAGTTCAAGCTTCTTATGTGCTCTTGAATGTGAGTCATGAAATGACTGTTTGCTATGCTTTCCTAGAATGCAAGCATCACATTGCTTAAGTTTTCTAGGAATTGTAGGCAAACCAACCACACCATTTTTCTTCAATAAACGGAGACTGTCATAGTTTAAATGTCCAAAGCTAGCATGCCATAATAAACTTGATGGAAGTGTACCTTCTTCATGATGAGTAATATATGAGAAATGTTGTTTATGAGCAGATGTTCCTTGCAGTTTGAGAAGTCTTTCTTCTTCTATTCCCCTCATGACAAGTGAGTAATCAGATGATTTTCTCACCTCAAGCTTGCCATCAAACATATGAATGGAGTGACCTTGCTGGCGGATGTGGACCAAGGACAACAAGTTTCTCTTGAGCTGTGGGAGATATAAAACATGATCAAGAAGAAAGTCTGGGAGACCAGGCAGTTTAAGCCTGATGGCTTGATTTTTGACTGATCTACAAAGTAAACTACTCCATTAACATTGTCAGTGAAATCTTCAAAAAAGTATTTTCTATGAGTCATGTGACAGGTTGCTCCTGAATCAAGCAGCCAATCATTTTTCCAAGAAGCAAGTGAAGTGTTAAACAAATCTTCATTTACTCCAATGTTACATTGTGCCTCAATATAGTGAGCGGATTTGAGGTGCTTTACCTTTGTCTGTATCATCAGTTTTACCTTTTTGTTGGTTTCTTCTCTGCTCAATTTTGTCCCATGGTAGCTTGCATTTAGAGGCATCATGTGATCCATTTCTTTTGTAGCGAATACAATGTAAATCTGCCTTTTCTCCTTGAGAATGTCTGCCCCCCCTGCCTCTGAAGTATCTTCCTCTTCCTCTTCGTCCACCTCTTCCTCTTGTAGAATCTCGAGCATGATATTTTTCTTTATTAGCCATGCATACAGTCTCTTCAGAAGATTCAGGGACTGTCTTCTTTCCAAAGGCTTTTTCTCTTTCAGCAAACTTTTTCACAAGAGAGTCAAAGGTTATATCCTTGAGATTTCCATTTGCTTGCAAAGAATCAAGATAATTGGAGTATGTAGGATACAGTGCCTTGAGAAAAGCAATAAGAGATATATCTAGCTCAACTTTAGTGGATTTGATATCATGCACTATAGATTTTATTTCAGATGCAAGAGCAAGAGGGTCATTATTTTGCAGTTCAAGAGTGAAGAGTTTAATCATAAGTTGGACGACTTCAAGTGCAGAATGTGAGTCATAGAGCTCTTTCAGCTTTTGTAAAGCTTCAAAGGCAGTTGAACATGTTGTAATGTGACGACTCACCTCCTTATTTACAGACGCTGCTATTAATGCGTACACTTTGCTGTTCTTGTTTTCCCAGATGGCGAGCTCTTTGTCTGATGTAGGCTTTTCTGGGTCACTGTCTCCTTCTCTGACACAGACTCCTTTCCACAGCTCATTGAAAATGAGGGTGTGTTGTACCATCCGGGACCAGTCAGGATAGTTCTCCTTGCCAGTGAGAACTATTCCTATCATAGAGATGATTGAATGCATTCTGTAAAAAGTTACTTCTGCTAATATAAAAAACTTTTGCTGATATATACTTCTGATGGAAAAAAAACATTGCTCTTAAAAAACTTCCGCTGCTTTAAAAAATGATTTTGATATGGAGAATAAATTCTGCTACATATATCACCATATATATCTCTGCTTTAAAAATGATTTTGATATGGAGAAAAAAATCATTTAAAATTCTACTTTAAATCACCATATATAATATATCAGGCTATTCAAAATTCTGCTACACTTCAAAATTCTGCTATAATACCATGTCAGAGATATCGCATAGGTTTTGACTCAGTTAATGATCGTATGAGTCATCCGAATAAATGGAAAAATATGCTTATGATTTATCTCATTGAACACTGATATTAAAACATAACTTGACTGATATTTTAATTAACTATTTTTAACTGCGAAATTGGAAATCTTGATCTTCAACCGAACCCTTTAGCATGACCAGTTCAGGTTTTTGATTATTTGTTTTCAAGTGGAAGACTGGACCCGATCAATGGTGCACCAGCGAAAGTCTTCCTTTCTGTCTCGAGGGCGAATTCAATCTGACTTGATGTAGCCTGACCATGCCCAAATTTCAGTCTATTCAAATTGCAATCCACTTTCGAAGCACTGTCAGTGCGCGGATGGCGATGAATTTCCTCTCTATTTCAAACCACTGCAAAAGTGACGAGGGGAAGAACCTCAACGGGCACTTTATGCAGATGAGGAATCATGGTAGATCTTGCATGGAGAGCCACAACGAGTGGTGCAGCCAAGGATGACTTGCGAGCATCTACTAAAATTATGAAAGGGAAAATCCATGCTTCACATTCCAGACCTTAGATAATATTATACATAGACGAATAAATCACTTGGAGGAAGAATAATAATATGGCCTTCAGCTTCATCAACAAATATTTATTATTGTTCTGTCTCAATCTGATCCCATTAGCAACTGTGAGGTGACAGCAACATGGAACGAAATAGTGGAATAGACGTTACCAATTCAATGTAGATACCGGGCGTTTCAATGCAGATACGCACTACCAAGGAAGACAGCAGCAGTCTTCAGGCACGCAGTCTTCAGGCATGCAGTCTTCAGGTACGCAGTCTTCAGGCATTTCAATGTCAAAGTAGTGCTCAGGACTGAGTAGCTCTCAGGACAGCAGGAGTTACAACTATTTCTGTGACCTGTGCTCTAATACCATGTCAGGCCAGGGTAACTCCAGAATGAGCGAGAGAAAACTGATTGATTTATTCATTAGCTAATACACATTTATATACACAAACATGACAGATCAGTTCATCTTCTTGATGACTGTCCAGTTCACCCATCCGTTTCGGATTAGGTGTCAACACAAATTATGATGAAATATTTCTCATTTTTTAGATCTCATTCAGATCTTTTTGTCAACGTTTGAATCGTTGAAAACCGATGTCGTATGAGAAGTTACACTTATTTGAAATTTTTGTGAAACAATGAAGATAATCATGTGTGAGTGTGTCATGGCAACATGATGCTAGTGTGAAAGATGAAGTAAATAGATAATATGGCATGTTGATCATGAATTTCCGATTATAATGCATTGTTGATAGATAGATCATTGAATTGAATACAAAGCTGCATAATTATTTTTTAGCTGCAGAATGTGCACATTTTCTGTAGCTGAAATCTTGAATTAGAAATTTAAGTAGATACAAATATGCATTTTGTTATGAAAAAATAATCATTCCAATCTTCAAATTAAATAGTACCTCTTTGAGAAAACTAGCAAATACCCTACTGGTCTTTTTGATTACTGGAAAACATTTTTTTGTTTTTGTTTTTTTTTAAATGCAAGGAATTTCTGATCTTCTTATTTACCTGTAAAACCTTAAATGGCTAAAAGATGGTAGAGATAGTTGTTTGTTATTCCATTTCTTTATGTATATTTTCTCTATCAGGTCCTCTTCTCCACGACTCTTTGTTCTAGAAGCATCATTTTGCTACACACCTCCAATTAAAGTCAATGTAACTGCAAGCTTTGCTGTGAATGGCTTGAACTCCATGGCTTCACTTCTTTGATTAATTCCACAATGAAAGACAATAGTTGGTGAGTTAGATCCCAGGATTTTGCCTCAACATAGGTGAAGCTTATTGTATTTCCACAATAACCCTTTGGAAGAGGCGGTTGGAATAGGGAACGAGCATTTAAAGCAAACAACAATCTCAAATCTTGGTTAGCAGGGAGATTCAGAGCCTTTGTTCTTAATTTCCACAGGCATTCCGGTAACACTTGGAATGTGGTGCACTGGTTACCTTCCACATGTCGTAGAGTGGTCATAGGCTCACAGATCTCACTTTGAATGTACTCAAAAGCACAAGAGGGTTCCCTGCTATACTTTTGGGAAAGGACTCATGAAGGCGAGCATGAATGCAAAGGTTCCTTCTTAATAGAAATTGAACACATGGGATATGAGGCCACATAATTTACCCATGGCGGGTAGTGTCCACCCAAATACTAGGAACATAGAAAGGGATCACATGGTCTAAAGTCGAACGGGGATGGGAATCACCGAATATGAGATGATCAATACTGAAAATGCTTTTGTTCTAAAGAGAATGCATCACATGAAAGGTCGTAGACATCACAATATTCATGGAATAGCCTTAATGTCTCTTGTCTGAATAAAAGTCTCTCAATATCCCGCAAATACAAAATCACGCAGATACAAAATCACAGGACTAGTCTTTGAGACAAAAACCAATACCTTATAGAGTGATTGCATAAGTAATTTTTCATCAAATGATCAAGAATTTTCACGTTTTAATGAAGCTTGATTTGTGGTGTTCATCACAGATGACCCATATCTGGAGAAATCAGGTTCTGATGCCGAGTTACTCCTATAACTTTGAAGGTTACTTGTTCCTTCAAAGGATATCAACTTTGGTTCAATGCCAAAGTCTTCTTGCTAATTTGCAATTTCTTTGATCTGCACCCATAGGCAGAATGGAGGATTCAAATAGGCTACCAATGAGCTCTAATGCAGTTTTAGAAAAGGACTTTAAATCTTGAGAATCAATGCCTCCTCCATCTTTGCTCTGCAACTTCAAGCAAAAGTTAGTAGCATCAAGAAAAATAAATTTATCCTCAAAGTAATGTGCTAATGCCTTGGAAAACATTTGGTGTCGGTGTTTGCATTCAATTATCGTTCTCCTTAATTTTCCACGGCTCTCAACCCAAATATTATGGAATAATCCAATCTCATTCCATAAGGGAGAAGCATCGATAACGATCTCCATCATCATACCCTTGTTGGTGCTCATGCTCGACGCTGGTGGTGAACTTCAAGAGGAGGCAGGCAACGATGGAGTCGAGGAGCTGGGCGATCCAATAGAAAACATCGCAGAAGAGCATGATGTGGCCACCTAGGGCGAGTCTAAAAGTGAAAGATGAATTGACATGACCATTGGAAATGATAGCCACAAAGAGCGCAAAGGGCGTGAGCCAATCCTACCCTTATCAGGCCCGCAAAAATTCAGATATGCATCCAAGATTAGCTTATAATGAGTGAAGGAACTTGAAGTCTAAAATTACATAATGAATAAAGGAATCCAAAGTCTGTAGTTCCATAGTGATATAAGGAGGAAAAAATTTGCATTCTATAGTGATATGCAAGTACCTTAGAACAGAGTCGATAATTTTGTGAAGCAGAAACGAGATCCACATCATGAAGACTTTGGTGCCACTAAGTGAATGGGTGTCGTCAAACTGCTGATTCCAAGCCCCACACCGAGGGCCGACATTAATACATTTTTTTTCTCCAGCTAATATGTTTTGGGGTTTTTGATTCACACCACCTTTGATCTCGGATCGAATCCCAGAGCCTTCACACCTAATTATCTTCCAAGGCTACAGTTTCAGCACAACCAAGGCTTCCTATTTCTTCTGCTCCCCTTCCTCCTCTAAGTATCAAATCAAATCATAAATCGGATTCTAAGCCCTTGCACCTCTGTGTAGATCCCTACTCAATTAAGAATTGTTCAGGGAGATCGAATGACTCAATCCAGTGATCAACAGTTCCTCGTTTGATTCCAGAAAATAATTTGTAATGAAGTCATTTGTGCAAATGCAGATAACACAATTGTTGTAGTCAACAATATGGCAACCTTCTCACTACCTCTGCTTCCATAACTACCAATCTTTCCACTTCCATAGCCATAAAATCCATTGTTATAAGGTCCAAGACAACCTCCATAGCCACGAAATGGCTCCTTTTTTGTTAAAGCATGGAAAGAAGGTGTTAATTCTTATTTTTTTCCCTTCAGCAACTCAACTTGATATATGGAACCTTTTTTTTTTTTTTTTTTTTTTTTTTTTTTTTTTTTTTCTGTTACATCCACCCCTTTTTGTTTTTTATCTCGAACAAGCAGCTTGCCCACTCACGTGGTTGAAAAATCAGAAAGGGAGGTGGAACTGATATTGGCAGAAGGTGTGAGCCTTGTTCTGATAACAATAGGAGACAATCAAGATCTCATGGCTTGCGCCATTGCAAACAATCGAATTATGAGCGATAGATAAAGGAACGATTCACCATTGAAAACCAACAATCTCAAATCAGGTCCAAACAAAGGTGTAGCATCTATAAATCCGATCTAGTAGTTGACAAGAATGCCAGAAACATAGATGTGCATATCCACGATCAAAATGGAAACGCAGTTGAAATGTGAGGGGATTCCTGCACTGTGTATCAAAAACTCAAAAAATCAAGCAGAATCTTAGAAAATCAAAACTCCTAAGCAAAATCTTAGAAAATTAAAACTGGCAGAAAATCAAGCAAAATTTCGGCTTGCTTCACCACGCTCCACCATTGATCTCATCCGAAGTGTCCCGCTACCAATTGATGGCGCCCTAGACTGTAGGATGGGATTGCAGTAGGGAGAATCCCTTCTAGGAAGTAGCTCAATGTAGCAAAATCAAGATTCCCTCTTCGAAATCGATGGAGAATATCTTGACATGATTTATGAAACTTGATATCTATCCCCATTTTCATGGAATTTGAAGATTAATAGCAAGGATCAAGATCATCCATGAAAGCATCATTGCCTGCAAATTATTAGAAAAAAGGGGTGGCACTTACAACACCACTGAAAACTAATTTTTTTTTTGAAAATTTGTCAACGTTGATTTTTTTATAGATATGAAGTTAGACATATATCTTCAGAATCTAGTAAACTAATTCGAATTCTATGGCGCTAAAATGATTTCTAGAAAATGAAATTGCATTGTGCAAAAATGAAAACTAAAATTATATGAAAAATGAAATTAAAAAAAAAAAATGAAAAATTTGAAGCAAATTAGAAAAAAAAATAAATCGAAATCGAAGGTTGATACCTATGTGCGCCTCCCTGATAACGATGCCAAAATGTAGAGGTAATTTAATTGGTTAAATTCCTTAACATAAATTATAAACCCGGGGGTTCGTGGACTTGCGAGGCACACGTGCACCATATATTATAGAGATCGGTTTTCAATTTCGAAAGAGAAATATTAATATATTAAATGAAAAATGACAATTGACATAGAAATAAATCTATTCTAGAAAGCAATAAATCACACCACATACTTCCAGAAGTAAAAATCATTTACGAGAATCGAAAGCACACATTTGCAGAAATGAAATAACTAATCTAAGCACTTTTGTAGAAATTGAAATCATTAATCTAAAGCACACTTTGTGAAAATTAAAACACACTTGCATGAATTGAAATTCTATGCTAGAACAAACTTATCTTATTACATCCTCACGTTACATCTCCTTTCATCATTCCAAACTTCTCCAATATTACATGTTTCACATTACAAATTCTTCCTCTTCCTCCCTCCCTATGAAAGGAGAATGTTCTCTTATTTATACAAAAATTAAACAACTACCTCATTAATGGTGATCCACCATTCTCTCACATCCACAAAAGTCTCAACCAATTAGACACATATCCATGATTTTTCTCCATGACATATGTTTGACTCCTATTCCAACTCTCCTTCCAATCTTGAAGAGAATTCGAAATTGAACCTTGGAGGCCACATAAGAGTGTCTTGGAAACTTCCAAATCACTTACACATGTCAACAAAATCATTCCACCTTTAGGTATAAGTACATACATGTTAGTTTTGTAACTTTTAATCATAAATTCACTTTAAATACTTGAAACAAATAACTTTGGAAATTACAAATATGAACCCATATTGTAATGAAAATGGAGGCCAATGTAATGACAAGATAATGAAATGAGGCAATAAAGTGGGAATGAAGTTGAAAGTGTATGACATTGTGAAGACATTTTGGAGGCTCAACAACATCCATAGACATGAAACAAGAAAAACCACTAGTACAGAGTGATTTCTAGGGGAACCCAACTGGGAAAAACCTCTTAAGCCTCTTTGTATTAATCAGTTGAATAGATAAACTATTAAAATTGCATGCTCTAGCTTTGAGAGCAACCTGCAAAAGATAAATTATTCTCTCTGCTGAATGAGAGCCTTTCGACAATACTTAGCCAATTTATACCTCCTCCAACCTCCTATTTCCTTGCATAAATTTGAGATAATTCAAGCTCCTAAACAATATGGAGGTCCCTATCTCCTTCCACAATTCCCAATGATTGATCAACTGCCTACATGCAAATTTTTGTACCCTCCACTAGTATACAAATAATTTTACATTAGCCTTAATTTCTCCACTCCAACTAAGGAATTCGAATTCCATGCATGCATGAGCTATTTTGGGCTGATTGATCATTTAATTGATATATCTCTTATTTAGACTATTGTCTCACTGCACAACTAACTTTCAAATAAAATCTATTAACTGTTAGAGGTTAGTTAACTTAGTACAACTAAAAATTACTAAACTAGATTGCTAAAATTTAGCAATCAACACATGCATGACTAAACTCCAAGCCCAATAACTCGATTTTTTTGAGCTAATTGAGTTACAAGAGATATGTCACACTAGTTAACTACCTCTAAGTTGTCTTCCTGATGTGGGAATTTGATTTACTCGGTTTGACTAAGGCTAAAGTCAAATTGAGCCTTTCTTGCAAAGCTTTCTAACACAAGATATATTGGAGAAATACGATATCAATCATAGGAAATCCACTCATCACCCACGAACCAATGGTTAGGTAGAGTCAAATAACAAGACTTTAGAAACAATCACGACCAAGGCAATCCAACTACAATAGAATGATTTGTCAGATAGATTTCCAATGACTCTATGGGCATGTAAAATAACTTGGAAAAGTGCTACTGATTTTACTCTTTATGAATTGGTATTTGGTAAGAAAATATTCCTATTGAATTTCAATTTCAAATCTTTAGGTTATTAACATAACTAGGGTCAATTAGAAGCACAAAAGGAAAGAATCATGAAATTGACCTAGTTAGATGAAATTAGGTATGAATCATTGCAACAAACTGCTAATCCAATAACGAAGATCAATATGGCACAATAAATTCATTAAAAAGAAGGAATTTAAAGTTGGTGATTAGGCTTTTCTTTTTTATTTCAAATTCAAGGATTTCAACAGAAAATTCACCACTCATTTGCTTGCACCATATGAAGTGGAGGAAGTATTTGGCAATGGATCAATCAGGAAAAACACAATTGATGAAGAAAGAGTTTCATTTTTGGTTAATAACCATAGAATGAAGCTTTATAAAAAATCCCCTAGTCATGAAGAATTTATCTCCCTAACATTTCAACAAGTAGAGATACAAGTTGTGGGTACTGAAAACGACACTCCTACCACAATTTCATATATCTATATAGATATGGTATGTATAAGAAGATTATATATATATAGATATTAAAAATTTTAGTTATGAAAATATAGGTTGTTGACACAACCTAAACTTGAATTTTCATTGGAAAACCAAGAAACTAGCGAATGAAAATTCCAAATAAAACATCTACATAGTGGTTTCATTTATATTTCAAAATTGTAAGTAATTTGTGATGATGATTGAGTGATAATTTGAGGGGAATGCTTATTGGGATAAGTTTTCAATTCTTGTAAATAAGTTCAAAGGATGTTGCATGAATCTTTATATGAACCAATACAATTGAATCTTTGTTTCAAGAAGCTCTAATTTTGTTCCAGATATAAAGACATCATCAACATACTTTATCTTTGAAAGTAACAAGTCTACTCTCATTTTGGAGGAGAAGTTGGAAGCATTTTCAAACTGCCAAAAAGAATGAAGCTAAAATCTTATTCAAAGATGCTATACCTACTAAGCTCCAAGAAGATACTCAAAGTTTCTAGATCTATTAACCACCAAGAAGATACTTAAAGTTTCTAGACCTACTAGACATCAAGAAGGCATTCATCATCATTTAGGAGCAACACAGAGTCAATTGAAACAAAAGAGTGGAGGTTTTGTAAATTTTGAAATGTTTGAAATTCCATTGAATTTTATGTTCAAAATATAACTACAAATACCTTTACTTTGATACTAGCTTGCCTCAAAATTTTGGTGGTGTTGAAACCCCAAAATTCTAGAATTTACTATGACAACTCAATAAAGTTTCTATCCTAGTTTTTTTTCCAAATGAAAACCTTTTCCAAAGGTTAGAAACTAGCCTTACTATATATTTGGCCTATGATAGTCTTCCTATCCTAACTATTTTTATAGCCTATTTTGTCCTACTAATAATCCTACTATTACCCATTGCCCTCTTATAATTTTTATACATTTCCATAAACCTATTTCTCTCATCATATTGCCACAAAAAGCAACTTTATTACCTTTCTCCTTGATCCATATTTAAACACGAACACAACAAATTACATATATAATCATACATATAGAGATGCAACAGAGATAATAGTTCATTTCATTACTGCAAAATACTGAAATATGCTTACAAACAGAAATGGAAATAAACTAGCTAGGGTGATGGTAGATTATCTCTGAGAAGAGATGTGGCAGCTACATGCCTTTGAAATGTGTTACAATGAGGCTCGAAGGCCTATTTATTGTTGAGAAACAATGGAAAACCATAAAAATCCAAAAACCTAACCCTAGGAGATGAAGCGCCAAACTATGGGCCATGTTTTGGGTAAATTGGTACATCAACTTCCCAAGGTCGTAACTTTGGCATACGATCTCCGTTTGACACGCACTATAGCTCGTTAGAAATATCTATCTGAGGACTACAAATTTGGGAAGAGAAAAATCGGTCCATGGATCCATTTTGCTCTGAGTTTTCCCAAAAAACATCGTTTAGGGCCTTAAAATGGCTCCATAATTTTAGGACCCGAAAAACTACTAAAAATAGTAAATCGTGCTACAATTAAGGAAACTGCAAAACTGAAAGAGACAGATGTGGGGGTCCAAGTGGGATAAGTGGGTAGCTAGCAACATCCACTCGGATCATTCCTCCCCCCTTAGGAAGCAATGGTCCCTAGTGCATTGAGTTCCTCCATGAGATGTAGAAACCTTTGTTGAACTTGGTCCCTGGTGAGCTGTTTTGCAACCTTTGATGTGTTCAGTAATGGTGAGAATCTTGGTCAAGGACGGTCCACATTGAACACTCGGTGCAAGCAAAGTATTGGGGGAATGTTGTGCTAAAAATCCATTTTTCCCACAACCTCGGTAATGGTGTAAGAACCATATTGGAGTGGTCTAAACTTCTGATGGGCTCTTGTAAGGTGTTCTTTCTATAGATGCAACCAGACTTTGTCACCCACTTGAAACTTGTGTGGTACCTGATGCTGATCATGTCGCTACTTGTACTTGGCAATTTCCTGAATGGAGCGACGATACATCGAACCATTGGGTAGAGGTTCTCTAGGAGTCAGATCAAATGAATGCTTGACCTCACAATGCAACGGTACCCTTGTGGGTGAGGAGAAGATGTTCCTATCTTCTTTCATGACCGTATCCCTCTGTTGCTATTGCTGCTATGTGGAGGAACCCTTCGCGAGGTTCATGGATGTTGTGATGATCTTCCCCTTACTTTGGGAGTGAACTAGACAGAAAATGGATTTGCTAGTCTTGGAGATGAGCTTGTTGCATTTCTTAGCAGTGATCAAAGAGGTGGCAGTAGGTGGGGCTACCTCCGGTTTCTTGTATAATGAATTACCCAAAGAAATAATAACAACGCGAGGCCTTGACTCATACACAGCATGTCACCTCCATAAGTATGGGTGGCTTAATAGTACACCACAAACATCAAGAGGTGCAACATCACACAATACCTCATCTATGAAGGGCTTGATGCTATAGGGAAGGCGACATTGTTGGCGGACTCAAAGATCTCGTCCTTGGTGAAGCCACCTGATACTATATAGTTGCAGGTGTGGTGAAACTGGTAGGCCCAACCGCTTCACGACCTCTGCTGAAATGAGGTTCTTTTGGCTACCACTATCGAAAATGAATTGCAGCGACGAAACCTTCACCCACATTTGTGAGTGGAAAAGACGCTCCCCCTCCTATGGATCTTCGGTTTCATTCTTATGGACTTTGGTGGTGGCAATAGTGGCATTGGGCTCTGCATCAATTATTTGCTTCCCTTTGAAATTCCCCTTGTTGGGTTCTGACTCAGGGTCGGAACATGCATCTGATTCAGAATCCTTCAACTTGACCACTAACGACTTCTTGGTCCGACACTTAATTTTGTTGTGACTGGGGCTCTTATGGAACTCACACCACTTTCCTGTGTCCTTCTTTGACTTCATGGTGTTGTTATTATCCTGCGGCTTCGATTGGTTGTCTTGGTTCACCCTGCCTTGGCTTTTTCCTTTGTTCTTTGGATTCGTAGATCCAAAGTCTCACTTCTTCTACTTAAACTTTTGTGTGATTTTGACTGCGTATCGATACGCTGTGCCGAGTGAGGAGATGTTCAGGAACTCCATCTTGTCTTGGATGTCTATGTGTAGGTAGCCACAGTATTTGAGTACCAAATGCAGCTTTGAATCCTTGATACCCAACTGTGGGCGAAGGGTATGAAAAAATTTTGTGAACTCCAACAGATCTTGGTCCCTTCCCTGCTGCAACGTGGTCCATTTTATGTATTTGTCCTCATAGGTTTTGACAGGGTAATACTACTCCTTGATGGCATCTCAAAATGAATTCCAAGTGGGTGTGGCTGAAAATCATGAACAAAAAAATACCCTTCTAGCATATTTAACCATTTATCTATGACATCTGCATCTATTTGACCCTTGAATATGGGGATTTCAAAGTTAACTTGTACCTTAAAGGGTGTGGCGTTTCCAGAGTAGCTGTTGGAAGCTAATGCGTCGCCTCTGGGTAGCCGCCGAAAGATCTAGGAAAATATTTCCATCATCGAGTTCCTTTGTCGCTCGAGGGCTTCTTTGAGTAAGATTTTGATAAGATCTCCTGCCCCCTTGTATTTCTTTTCATCCGCCATGGGAGGCCATCAGGGTTTGCAAGGCTGGTCTTGCAAAGGTTTGACCAGTTCAAGCCCTAACTCCTTATATATCGACCTCGTTGGGGACATGCAAAGAAAAATAGAGAAAGAGAAGATCGCTTTGATACCACTGATATGGATTTAAAAAGGAACACAACAAATTACAAATATAATAATACATACAAATATGCAATAGAGATAATGCTTCATTTCATTATTGTAAAATACTGAAATATGCTTACAAACAAAAATGGAAATAAACTAGCTAGGGCGATGGTAGCTTATCTCTGAGAAGAGATGTGGCACTACATGCCTCTGAATTGTGTTACAATGAGGCTCAAAGGCCTATTCATTGTTGAGAAACAATGAAAAACCCTAAACATAAAAAAATCTAACCCTAGGAGATGAAGCGCCAAACTATGGGCCCCGTTTTGGGTAAATTGGTACATCAACTTCCCGGGGTTGTAACTTTGGCATACAATCTCCATTTGACGCGCACTATAGCTTGTTAGAAAGATCTATCAGAGGAATACAACTTTGGGAAGAACAACAGCGATCCATGAACCCATGTCGCTCCCAATTTTCCCAAAAAACGTCGTTTAGGGCCTCAAAACGGCTCCAAAAGTTCAGGACCCGAAAAACTACTAAAAATAGTAAATTGTGTTACAATTAAGGAAACTGAAAAAATGAAAGAGACAGTTGTGGGGGCCCAAGTGGGATAAGTGGGTGGCCACCAACATCCACCTAGATAATTCCTCCCCCTTATGAACCAAAGGTCTCCATTGCGTTGAGTTCCTCCTTGAGATGTAGAAACCTCTGCTGAACTTGGTCCCTGGTGAGCTGTTCTGCAACCTCTGATGTGTCCAATAATGGTGGGAAGCTTGGTCGAGGACGGTCCACATTGAACACTCAGTGCAAGCGAATTAATGGGGAATGATGTGCTCAAAATCATTGTTTCCCACAACCTCGGTAATTTTGTAAGAACCATATTGGAGTGGTCTGAACATCTGATGGGCTCTTGTAAGGTGTTCTTTCTATAGATGCAACTAGACTTTGTTGCCCACTTGAAACTTGTGTGGTACTTGATGCTGATCATGTCACTATTTGTACTTGGAAATTTCCATAATGGAGTGGCGATACATTGACCCATTAGGTAGAGGTGCTCTAGGAGTCAGATCGAATGAATGCTTGACTTGACAGTGCAATGGTACCCTTGTAAGTGAGGAGAAGATGTTCCTGTCTTCTTTCATGAATGTATCCCTCTGCTACTGTTGCTGTTGTGTGGAGGAACCCTTCACGAGGGTCATGGATGTTATGATGATCTTCCCCTTACTTTGGGAGTGAACCAGATAGAAAATGAATTTCCTAGTTTGGGAGATGACCTTGCTGCATTTCTTAGCAATGATTAAAGAGGTGGCGGTAGGTGGGGCTACCTCCGGTATCCTGTATAATGAATTACCAAAAGAAATAATAACAATGCAAGGTCTTGACTCATACACAACACGTCACCTCCATAAGTATGGTTGGCCTAATATTACACCACAAACATGAAGAGGTGCAACATCACATAATACCTCATTTGTGAAGGGCTTGATGCTATAGGGAAGGCGACACTACTGGCGGACTTATAGATCTCATCCTTGTTGAAGCCACCCGATACTATACGGCTGCAGGTGTGATGTAGTTAGTAGGCCTAACCACTTCATGACCTCTGCTAAAATGAGGTTCTTTTGGCTGCCACTGTCGACAATGAATTATAGCAGTGAACCCTTCACCCACATTTATGAGTGGAAAAGACGTTCCCCCTCCTCTGGATCTTCCGGCTCATTCTTCTGGACTTTGGTGGTGTCAACAGTGGCAGTGGGCTCTGCATCAATGATTTACTTCCCTTTGCAATTCCCCTTGTCAGGTTTTGACTCAGGGTCGGAACATGCATCTGGTTCAGAATCCTTCAACTCGGCCACCAACAACTGCTTGGTCTGATACTCACTTATGTTGTGAGTGGGGCTCTTATGGAACTCACACCACTTTCCTATGTCCTTCTTTGACTTTGTCATGTTGTTCTTTTCCTGTGGCTTCGACGGGTTGTCTTGGGTCACCTCGCCTTGGATTTGTCCTTTTTTCTTCGAATTCGCATATCCAAAGTCTCGCTTCTTTTGTTTAAACTTTTGCTCAATTTTGATAGCATATCGTACATCGTGCCAAGTGAGGAGATGTTCAGGAACTCCATCTCATCCTGGATGTATCTATGTAGGTAGATGCGGTATTTGAGTACCAAATGTAGCTCAAAATCCTTGATACCCAACTGCGTGTGAAGGGTATGACAAATGTTTGTGAACTCCAACACATCTTGGTCCCTTCCCTGCTGCAGCATGGTCCACTTTATGTATTTGTCCTCATAGGTTTTGACAGGGTAGTGCTGCTCCTTGATGGCATCCCAGAATTAATTCCAAGTGGGTGCGGCTGAAAATAGTGAGCCCATACTTTCATCCTTCTACTTGTAGTAGGTTTCCCACTAGTCCTTGACGTGGGGGGCTACTTTGATAAAAGCAAAAATAATCTTTTCCCGACTGGAAATATCATGAACATAAAAATACCCTTCTAGTAGATTTAACCATTTATCTATGACATATGCATCTATCTGACCCTCGAATATGGGGATTTCAAAGTTAACTTGTACCTTAAAGGGTGTGGCATTTCCAGAGTAGTTGTTGGAAGCCGATGCGTCGCCTTTGGGTAGCTGCTGAAGGATCTGGGAAAATTTTTCCATCATCGAGTTCCTTTGTCGCTTGAGGGCTTCTTCAAGGAAGATTTTGATAGGATCCACTGCCCCCTCGTATTTCTTTTCATCCACCATGGGAGGTTGTCGGGGTTTGCGAGGTTGGTCTTGCAAAGGTTTGACCACTTCAAGTCCTAACTCCTTATATCCCGACCTCGTTGGGGACATGCAAAGAAAAACATAGAAAGAGAAGACCGCTCTGATACCATTGATATGGATTTAAATAGGAACGCAACAAATTATAGATATAATCATACATACAAAGGTGCAACATAGATAATACTTCATTTCATTACTATAAAATATTGAAATATGTTTACAAACAGAAATGAAATTAAACTAGTTAGGGTGATGGTAGCTTATCTTTGAGAAGAGATGTGGCGGCTACATGCCACTGAACTGTGTTACAATGAGGCTTGAAGGCCTATTTATTGTTTAGAAACAATGGAAAACCCTAAACATCCAAAACCTAACCCTAGGAGATGAAGCATCAAATTATGGGCCTTGTTTTGGGTAAATTAGTACTTCAACTTCCCGGGGTCATAACTTTGGCATACGATCTTCGTTTGACATGCACTATAGCTCGTTAGAAAGATCTATCAGAGGACTACAACTTTGGGAAGAGAAACATCGGTCCATGGACCCATGTTACTTCCAGGTTTCCCAAAAAATGTCGTTTAGGGCCTCAAAATGGCTCTGGAAGTTCAGGACCCGAAAAACTGCTAAAAATAGTAAATTGTGCTACAATTAAGAAACTGAAAAAATGAAAGAGACAGTTGTGGGGGTCCAAGTGGGATAAGTGGGTGGCCACCAACATCCACCTGGATCAGTCCTATATACTACTATCCACTACACTTAATATGTTATCTTCTATCCTATTCACCATACATTATCACTCCTCATACATCATCCTTTAATCATAAGTAATTGATTGCAATTAGTGGGGAATGACGATTGAATTCAAGTGGAGAATATAATAAAATGACAATCAAGGTTTAATGACATGGTAATCAGGCTTAGTGACATTGAAAATTCATGAGAAGTGACATTAAAGTTAAAAGGTTAATGACATAAAATTTAGGCTTATTAACATTATAAATTTATGGAAAGTATATCATATGAATGAGGTAATTGATACATATCAAATTCCGCGTCTAAAAGGAAAAATTCATGAGCAAATGTTTTAAGTGAAGTTTGCCCCGTTTCATACTCTACTTTGGTCACTTTATACACTATTTTTTTGAGGTGATTAGGCTCCTATTTTGTCAACCATACTCTGCCACCTACATTCAACTTTCTATGCCTCAATACTTTTCCATCGATACATATTTCCTTTCCAACCATTGATGATTGAAATTTGTGTTAACTAAACCCTTCAACAACATGAAATTGCAAGCAATTTTGTGGTGAAATGAGTGGGAATTTCATGGAGAATATGGATGCATATAGGGACCACAATTTACAAATGAAATTTGGGGAAATAGCTTGAGAATCTTGAGGAAGGGAGAGACATATACACAGGTTGCAAAGCACTCAAAATTCACAATGAATCTCAACCACATAGGAGACTAATGCCACAAGTATGTAAAGGAATGAGTTATGAAGGAAAAACATTGTATTTAGTGGAAAATTTCTTGAGATTAGAACATAGATAGATCATTGTTTGAATACATAGACAACTCAAATTTTCAATGAGGAAATACATACATAGAAAACCAATTCAATTATGTCATACTTTGTGTTTAAATTTTTCCTCAAGACAGTTTAATGTGACATAGATAAAAAAACAGTTTCACCCAAAAAAAGCCATTTTTTTTCCAAATTTGAAACCAATTTCTTTATAATATACCTTCTTATTATTATTGTTGTTGTTGTTGTTGTTGTTGTTGTTGTTGTTGTTGTTGTTGTTGTTGTTGTTGTTGTTGTTGTTGTTGTTATTGTTATTGTTATTGTTATTGTTATTGTTATTGTTATTATTATTTATTATTATTATTATTATTATTATTATGATTATTATTATTTCTTCATCTACACTTTGATATTTCTTGCTATTTGGTGGACTCTGGGTGGTTTGTATTTTAAACCATGATGTTAATATATCTACGTATTTAGTGTGGTGAATGACGGGGTCCTCTCCATATTCCAGGCTTAACTTCATGGTACCACTTGTCCTTTTTCAGGGCATAATACCTTTACTTTTGAATTTCCGTTATTTTGTGGTTATACTATTGTACAACCATACCTAATTGTAAAATAAGTGAATATTGTTCACTTATGCTACTATGCCTGAGTCATATTTTGTCTTTTATACATAGGTTTTTAATGTAAACCTATAATAATTACTCTATATTTCTTTCTAAGTTAAAATGTGATCTGTACATTAATTAGTAACAATATACTTTTAGGATATTTTAGAAGATAACTCCATGATACACAATTCACTACTTTTATTCAAATGTAAAATTAGTCCTCTCTTCTCTTTAATTTGCATGTACACATAGAAATACTTCATAAATAGAATATTCAACAATTGACAATTACTAAAGCACGACATAGTTAAAATACCAACTTGTATGCTCTTTTTTGGAAATTAAGTCTAGAGCTACTAGACTCCACCCAATTGTGACTCCTTTTTCCTCAAAAGGGTCCCCCGAGCTCCCAGGTCTACCAGATTCCTTTTCTGTTCTTTCTCGTCTTTTTTTCCTAAGCCTCTTTCACAATTTTTGTACTGAATCAGTCATAGCCAAAAAAGGAGAAAAAAATCCCCTTTTACCAAAACAATGGGTAGTTAGTGACTACCTCCACCTCATCCACCAGGTGATAGGTGGTTACTTTCTCATTAATTAACTCCACTTCCCCAACTCTCAAAGACAATTCCTTGTCTTTTTGGGGCAGTTATTGATCAATAACTTTCCATCATCATTAATAATATAATACTCATATTAGATGCGCAAGTCTTATTCATAAGGGGTAATTAATTCCATCATTAACTTACAACCATAGTTCTTTTCAGCCAAATGTAGCTTCAACATTAATTTCTAGATTTTCTATTAACAACATAATAAAATAGATTTACATTTAATATTTATTAGTGACACAACACTGATAAATCTGTTTCAAATAAGTCTTTAAAGTCAGAATAATACACACTTAATATATACAAATTTATAATATAACTCCAAGTCAAGAGGTATCACATTCACCCAAAATCTGTTTTGTATCATGACCAGTGCAAGAATTCGATTTGAGAAATCAAATTTATGGAAAATCAAAGTGGAGTTTTCTTAGTAAGGAGGGGGGGTTCAAAATTGTTAAAAATATACATTACATGAACATTTGTTTCTCAAATTTCACTTAGAATATTTCTTAAAATTTATTCAAGGGTTTTACACAACAGTCCACTCAGAATACAACATAGTCCACTCAATCTGTAGAAGAGTAGAAAAAATGGGTCACAAAAATGTTGGGTTATGACTTTGAAATCATCTACAAAAAAGGAAAGAAAATTGTTGTTGCAAATGCACTCTCAAGAAAGGATGAGGATGTGGAAGTATTTCTTTGTGTCATTTCTATTATCCAACCATATTGGATAACCAAAGCAAGGGATGAATGGAAAAATGATGAAGTGTGGACACTCATTCAAAAGTTGCAACAATATCCCAGTACATATGATATATTTAGCTAGAAAAATGATTCATTATGGTACACATATCGCTTATATCTTTGTAAAGAATTCCCAAATCAAACAAACGATTCTTTTGGAATTGAACACCTCTCGCTTAGGAGGGAATTTAGGATTTTTAAAAACTTACCACATGGTCAAGAAGGATTTTTTTTGGGATGGCATCAAATATGATATTCAAAAATTTGTGGCAGAATGTTTGGTTTGCCAACAAAATAAAGTTGAGACAATTAAGACCCTAGGTTTGTTACAACCTTTATCCATTCCAAGTCAACGTTGGGAGGTGGTTTCAATGGATTTTATCACAGTTTTACCCAAGTCTGAAGGAAATAGTGTCATCACAGTGGTAGTTGGTAGACTTAGTAAGTATGCACACTTTTGTGCATTATCTCATCCATTTAAAGCTAGTACAATTGCTAATGCATTTATTGAAGCAATTCAAAAGCTACATGGAGACCCAAATATTATTGTAAGTGACAAAGATCCCATTTTTCACTGGAAATTTTTGGACGGAATTATTTTCTTGCCTGGGTACTCAATTAACTCATAGCTCATATTATCATCCTCAATCTGATGGGCATATTAAGATAGTGAATAGATGTTTGGAAGGATATATTCATTTCTTTTTATCTTATAAGAAAACACAATGGGTCAAGTGGTTACCTCTAGTTGAATAGTGGTATAACATTGCCTTCCATACTGCAACAAAAATGACCCCATTTATGGCTTTTATGGATATCATCCACCATCCATCACATCAGATTTAAGAGAAAATTATAAGGTTCAAGCAATGGAAGATCACATTGAGAATCAACAACAAGTTATCCAACTCTTAAAATATAACCTCACTTTGGCACAAAATTGAATGAAATAATGGGAAAATCAACATTGCAGCGAAATAATTTTTGATGTAGGAAACGAGGTATTTTTCGGCTACTACCATATAAACAAATGTCCCTCAAGAAAGATAACAAGGATAATAAATTATCACCAAAGTATTATGGTCCTTACAAGCTGTTGTAAAATATTGGTATTATGGCATACAAATTGGATCTTCCTGCATCTTCCCGAGTGCACCATGTTTTCCATGTTTCATGATTAAATAAAGTTATAGGTGACAAGCTCCCAGTTCAAATAATATTACCAGAACTTGACGAGGAAGGAAAAGTCATATGGGAACTTGAAGCAGTCAAAGAAACAAGAATTCGACAGCTACGAAATCGATCAATTTCATAGTGTCTTATCAAACGAAAGAACTTACCCACTAAAAACTCCACATGGGAGGATGAGAATTTTATACATAAGCATCCAGAACTACTCAAGTGTTGAGGACAACCCTTTTTTGAAGGAGAGAGGCATGTTAGGTACCTATAATACGAGTGTAGACCCTAATTGTTATTGTTAGTGTAGCCCCCTTATTATTATTGTTGTGCCCATGTAGGTCCCATATTGTTATTATTGTGCCCCATAGAATCCCACTATCGTTATTGTTGTGCCCTTAAATTATTATTGTTATGTAGGCTCCAATTATTCTGTGAACCCCTTAGACTCCTATATATATAAAGGAGGTTTTTTCATTTGAATCATTCAAGAATTATTAATCTATGTAATGCAAATGAGGTTCCCCCCCTCGAAGAATATAATTTTTAAGTCGTTGATCTATTTATTTGTGAGTTGGTTGCATAACAGTTGTGATAAGTACATATAAATCCTCTACACCTATCACCAAACATGACTCTTATGGACCCAATTTTACATCATGCACCCAACAAAGTGGGGCTACATCAAAGATATACAAAGTAATACATGACTTGGAAATCCATTGACCCATACATAGTTAATGCCCGATCCATAATAGACACCATGGGTCTCTCCATGAGAAATTTTCCCAAAAGATGATACAAGATAATACATGGATTTACATCTGCACACAATGGTGCTCTCATCAATACATGCCCAAAACAAGAGATATCATGAGTACATGACAATAATGAGCATCAACATATACTCTATATGGTAGCAACAATACGTGGCATATCCAAAAAAACATAAAACCTCCATGAGTTATGACATAAGCTCTCAATGTGTAGCAACATCATAGAATAATTAACAATATCATGTGCTGGTACACGACCACTCAACACCTTCTCCATCACTATCCAAAAAATGAATATTGTGCAACAAGATCAAAACATCCACTAGCAATTGACAACATACTCCACATGTGCATTAACAATACTAATATGTCAAGTAGTAGCAGCAAATGTATCCACATCATCATTAAATCCATCAACCATAAATAATAATGCATCATCAATTTAAAAACATGGGCAACACATCAATAGGTAGCAACAATATATAAAATCACGACTCATCCACATGAGTGCACAATATCTCATCCATCCAACATGCATCAAATATTATGAGCAACAATAATGTAAATCATCATCTCTTAACCAAGTAAATGCATACTATAGGCAATAACATATTCTCTTCATTCATCTACAACACATGAATCATCCATCTAATACATATCAACAATATGCATGATTCATCTAGAAATGAAAACATAAGCAATAATGTGCATAATCTAGATGAGCTATATTCAACACATCATTTGATCTCCTTGAAAGAAACTATATGCATGACAATACATGAATATGACCGTGCAACCATATTATCTCATCCAATATGCAATGTGTGGTAACAACAACAAAAATCTTCCTGAACACAAAGCTAACACATTCCAAGTCCATTTGGAAGCATAAATTCTCCCCCTGGATGTGTGATCCCTCATGACACCTAGACAATGCATGGATGCCATATCATCATTAGCATCAATAAAACGAAAACATATAGTTACTCCAAAATAATCAACAAATGTACATGGATGATCCAACTAAAAACACACTAGAATAGAAATGAGAAAAAATGAAAATAATGCTTCAAACCTCGAGGACCCCCCTGAACACATGCATCTCTAAAAATGTAGATTTATCTTCTCATACAATTTTCCATATGGCTACACAATTAAAAATTTACATGCAACTCATAATGCAACCATATTCTCCCCCTGAGACCAATCAGGCCTCAATTTTTGGTGGAATATCCTTGCTTCTCTTTTCTACTCCAAACTTTTATCTAATGATCCTTCTTCTTCTTATGCATTTGGATTTGCATAATCTCCTCTCTCTGGTTGGATCTCCTAAAGTACATGGGAAAATTGCAATATTTGGCCTTATGACCAATATTTTCACATACAAAACATCAAATGTGACCAAGGAATGAAGGAATAGGTTGATGTATTCTATTTAAATAATTTTGATTCCTTGCATGTGCCCTGTAGTCAATAGCCCTATGGAAAAAATCATTGCATTAGAAACAATAACCATAAAATGGACTATTATACCTGAAAGATGTAGGTTTCCTTTGCATGCATGCCTGAGATTGCATCCCATTTGGTTGCTCCTTTTTGATGAGAGAGTTTGATCTCTCCATTTCTACAACTTGCTGCTATGTGACCATGAACTCCACAACTATAACATTTCCCAATTCTATTCTTCTTCTTTGATATCAATCTCTTCTTTTGTTGCTTCTTGCATGGATAATTGATCTCATTACTTTTGCTACAACTATGTGCTCCAACAATTTCAAGTTTTCTTGTTGACGCTTGAGCACTAGATATGAGTCTCTCAAATTCTTCGCTTGCAGAAATTGCTTGAAACCTTGATTTCTGGGACTTATCTTCTAGCTCATTTTAATGCTTCCTCATTCCAATCTCAATGTTCATTCTTCTTCCATCTAAAATTTCAGATCTGAAATTTCTTCCTTGAATGCACACTCCTTTTCATCACAAATTAGCAACAGCTTCCATTGATCTTTATTTTCTGCCATAAGCCTTTGAATCTCAGATTCTAGTGCCTTCAATTTGGATTTCTTATCATCTTTGCAATCACTAGAGATCTCATATAATTCTTGTGAGGAGGATTGATTTGTTACTGAAATAAATGTAGAATCCTTTGCGATAAAGGACGGTGATATATAGCTCGAATTGTGATGCCAAGGAATCTTCTCCTGCTCTTGCTGGATTTCCTATGCGGACACTTTGTTGCATAGTATCCATATTAATTATTGGCTTGTAGGGGTCTGACCCAGGTTCAAAGGTGATTTTAGCCAAACAAATCCTGGTACTACTGGCCCTTTCGGCAACAGTCCGCGGAGCGTGGACTGAGGTCTCACCCAAAGTAGTATGGGAGGGTGCTAGAACCAGGTTTCTGCACCCTAGAGATGTTTGATGATCTTAGGCGGTCTGCGGTTTGACCCTGCGCACACGCCGTTACATGCACCTATCTATACCTCATAGCCTGTGATGTTGTCCTCGCACAACCCTACCCGAGGCCCAAATAGTGTTATTACCCAAGTCCTTGCTATTAACCTAATATTAGTTGCGCAATTTAGCTTATCTGTAAGTGTCTAGTTATACTTAACAGTGTTCAATATTCATATACGTGCGCACGATAAATAAAACAGTATAATTGCATATAGTATCAAACAGGAAATAGCTCAAGAACAGATACACAAGATTTGGAATCAAACTTCTCTTGATTATTCTTCTTCCTTGGTTATAGACTCAACTCCGCCCTGTGCACTCAGTTGCAGGGCTCCGTGCCCTCAACTACGGACTCTACTAGGCCTTTGTAGATCCCATGGTCCGCTGACCATGGGTAGGTCGACATTACATTCAAAACTTAGGGCGGACAACCCTATGACTCTGACATACAATTTGCACTCCGCTCTCGCACTTCGCGGATATTTACAATAATATTATTCAAAACTTTGGGCTTTGAGCCCCAAAACATGCTGTGGGGGGATTCCATGACCAACAGGCCCCCAACACAAACATCATGACTCATCCTCGAGTCACTCTATTGGCATGGCGATCTTGGCGCGGAGTCCCTCTAGCTGGTCCTAAACAGTTTGGATGTCAACAACGCATTGAGCTGTTGCCTACTAAACCTGTTGCATTCTTGCTTCCGAACCCTCTTTTTCTGGCATGTTGCACTACATCTGTGCATGCATTCCTTGAATCTGTGCGAGCTTTCCTTCAATATCCGCCGTCATTATGAAGGCTTCCTTGATCCATGGTTGGATGTGCACTTTTAGAACTGCTTCCTTGTGGCGCACCGCGTCCACCTGCTCTTTTAATGCCTTGGCTTGCTGCATCCTTGCAAGCCACTGAGTAAGGACTACTGTCTATGCGGTCCCTCTAATGTTTTCATATTGTTGCTAGAGTTCACGTGCCTCGGTCTCCAACTGTTGGATGTTGGGGTTCTCCTGTAACGTAGTGAGGACCTCAAGCACCTGCTCCAACATGTTGGTACAATCGCAGACTGCACGTCCAATCTCTTACATCCCTACTGCAATAGCATTGGTGCCCTACTCTCTGACCTCTGGGGGAATGGAAGGCTGCACCTTCAATCGCAGCTCAACAATCTGAAGGTTCAGCTCCATTTGAACCTTTGTGATCTCTTCAGACGTGTCGCGGACTCCACTTGCCAGACTATGGATCCACACTTATATCAAGAGATCTGCTGCGATAGCCATCTTTGGGACGCATCGGCAAGCGTCATCTACCATTTCTACCAACCTTTGGTTCTGTGACACCAACTCATCACGTTTTAAGCTAAGCTATTCTATATTAATCTTCTGCTCGCTTAGAACCTGGATCGCGCGGCTCTCTTTGGAACAGAGTTCTGCGATTATCCCATCTTGCCGCTGATAGAGTGTGTCGAGGGGGAGGGCGACCAAATTAAGGCTAATTCCTTTCATCATATTGAGCATTACCCAATCCATCATGTTCTCTAAGACTAGCGCTCTGTCTAGCAATACTATTGTATTTTCCATCTTCGTGCATAGCATTTGTTCTGCTGCTATCGTGCTTGTTGCGACGTGGGTAGACAAGGTCCCTTCCTGTGGGGGCCACACCCGTAACTCCTACAGCTGCGCCCTTAGGCCCCCCAACACAGCCTACTGCTCCGTCATAAATTCTTGGAGTGCTTCACTAGTGACATCGTGAACCATTTCACCGATGTCATGGAGATCACCTTCAATCAAGGTGATTGGGTCAATGGCCAACTTCGAAGTCTTAACCTTTTTCCTTGGACCCGTACTTTCTCTGATGTGCAGCCATTTAAGTTGTGTGGACGTCATCCCTGGGTCTGCGCTTCTCTCTGCGATTTCAGTGTCCTCTGCCTCCTATCCTGAGGACGTTGCTTGACCCTCCTCTATTACTGCCGTTGTTGTCTGCGCTACTACTGCTGCTTCTATGGCCTTCTTTTCCTACATGGCTTTCTGTGCCGCTTCGCATACAGCCCTTACCTCTGCTACCGCTTTTTTATTTCGTCGTCTTTCATCTAGTTGGGTGACGTGCAGCTTGGATTCGTGCTTCTGTTTCTATGCTGCTGCTTTCTCTAACTCAGACAAATCTGGGGCGCGCCACTCGGGTGGCCATGTCTCCAATACTGTGAAGATTGCATCATCAGTGGCTAAAAATGGTAGCTTGGTCCACTACTGTGCCAAATCCTTTCGCACTCGGATGTATATATTATGCATATCTGCCTTGAAGTCTGCAAAACTTTGCAGACTATTGTGCACTGTTGGTGACAGGCGCGACCTCCTATTAATCCACATTTGGGTGCTCGCCTCCATGAGCACCCAGAAAATCTTGGTATCGCGAATCTATTTCGCGTCCTTGGTGGCCCAGAGTGAAGCGTACTTCGCGGCCTCTGGTAGGTCTCAGTCAATGCTCGAGAAATGACTATCCTCCGGTAGTTCCCCTGCTACCAGTAACATGGATAAGAGTAACCACGTGTAGTGGAAGGTCTTACCCTCCTCCTGGGCCTCGTGATAGTTGAGTAAGAACTCCTCACAGAGGAACTCAACCTAGTTGAAGTGAGCCCCCTCCACGCATTGTTTAGCCAATACGACCACCGGCATTGGTACCTCATCGGCGCAACATTTTCTCATCACCTTACCAGCTAGGAGTTGAGTGGATACACACACTCGCTTATCCTTGATGCTGGAGATGGTGTAGCCCCACTTCTTTTTCTCCAGCTTGTACTTGGCCTTCATGGCCTCTGCGAGAGCCAAATCACTACTTTTCCCGGCTATCGTCGTGGGGTCCTTCCCCTTACAAGGAAGTCGAGAAATTTGGTGGATGAGACCTGCCTTGATGGGAATAGGCTCCTCCAACCATAAGTATCCATCATGCACTAGGCAGAGCAGCTACCTAATGATGAAAATGGTGATGGGTGCGCAGTGGAAATGCGGTATCCATAACGGATGCAACAACCCGGCCTTTTCCACACCACACAACCATTTTTGCGGCTCTAATGTCATCATCGGCCCCTCCGTATTTTGCTTCATCAAGTTTACCGTCTCTAGGTGTGGGAACTTCTCACTGTTCGCGAGGTCCCAATCCTCAAATTTCATTGTGGGCACGTGGCCTAGATGTGAGCGCTCAAATACAATTCCATCGAGGAGGAGTGGGGTCTAGAGCACGCTCTTCGTTGCATCCAGATCCTTCAGTATTTTGGTTTTCCCATTCTACGGAGGGACATACGCAGGAAATTTTGTTGCGGAGCGCAGCGGTTGGATGTCTTCCTCCACATCTTCTTCTTCTTCTACAGTGGCAATTAGGGCCTGCAGGTCTTCTTCCTCCTCGTCCGTCTCAATTGTAACTACCTTCCCTTTTTCCTCCATTGATAACTTACTGTGCCGTGATTCCTTGGGGACATGCATACTGGTCCCATTGTCTACTTATCCTTCTTCAGCCATGGCGTCCGCGATGATTTGGGGATCTCTGTGATCACCCCAGCGCCCTCAGGAACATCCTACACCATGGGGGTCTGCACAACTTCACTGGCGGTTCCTTCCTCAATGCCCAACCCATCCTTAGTGGTCGTCATCATTTCTACACTATTTGCTATTGTCTGCGAACTCAGCGGCTCTATTCTTGCTCGACTCTCAACACTCTATGCTCTGCTCAACTGCTCAATTCTCAAATGACCAAGGTGTTGTTCGCTAGCTAGCCCTTGGATTTTTATAGCGACTTTTGAATTTAAATTTGACCATTCCCCACAATTTCAGGCCATCAATGCTGTCTTGGTGACAAATTTT